>JBBYHQ010323173.1:0-15326 GCA_038382645.1 Spergularia azorica | reverse complement strand
GGTCAGTGTTTGGGTGATTTGGGTCCGAGTGATTGTTCGGATTGCTTAGCTGAGGCTGTTAAAGAGTTGAAGACACTTTGTGGCTCTGCTGCTGCTGCTCATGTTTATTTGGCTAAGTGTTACGCTCAATATTGGGCTGCTGGTTACTACGACTTGTCTACTGGCTCTGCAGGTCCTTATTTTTCTCACTCGTTTACTTTATTTCATGCATCTTTCCTCTCCTTTTATTATCTTCATGATAAGTCACGAATGTCGTTACTATGTGGAAAACGGTAAAACACGAATTTGCAGTTCACAATATGTATATACGATAGAAGAAAATGATAGAAACCTCGCGAGTATATCAGTTATTTTAAGCCGAACGAGTTACTAGAGGTTCGTGAACATATAATTCATATCCAGTAAAACTCAAAATTAACAATTGTGAGTAGGAATTCATAGATATTAGCCAAAACATTAATGAACATAGGTGTAACATTTCATTAACAATTTAACATGTTAAACTTAGTGTGGCCTAGTATATGGAGTACAACTTTGACATACATTCCATTCTTTTCCCAACTTTAAATACTGTATTTTTAAGTTCTCTAGAACAGTCGAATATAAAAGCTTATTTCTAAGCACAATATCGGACTGTTTCTCTAGCACATCGCGCATTCGTGCCCACTAAGCTTGCGACTACCTGATTTCTAGAGAAAGAGAGATGAATCAAGTATAGGAATTTTAGGACACTGATTTACATTAAGGTAAAAAAAAGAAGCTAATGGTTTTGTGACCACAAAGTAAAAGCATCAAGCATATATACTTCCCTTTTGAAGTTTCTTTTGGACATCTTCGACCCCTTTGACATTGCACTTTTTTCTTTGTGCATTATTTGTCTTATCGTCTTACTTCCTTTTCCCCCATTCGATTTATTCCCTTGGGTTATATTTGATCATAAATTTCATAATCATGCACTTTTTTGATATGGTCATCATTAATTAGGTTTAATGGTGGATAATAAAGTTGTTGATCTAAGTTTTTTTAAGCAATGGACAATGACTCGTGTCTTGTGGACTTGTATGGAGTCTATAGACTTCTATAAAGAAAAACTAGTATACTCAATTATAGTTTATCTGATGTTATACCTTAACATGTCGCGACAGACTCGTTTATACATTATGCTTTAAAGTCTATTTGAGGTACTAAGGTAGGCATGGGCTTCCACTTGATTTTGAGGTAGCTAAGATTCTGATGTTAAGATGTGAAAAAATCATTTCAATAAAAGATAGTTAAGGTCGCCATCAATAATTTTATGCCTTTGACAAGCTTAATGCTTGAAAATGGAAGCTCTGCTTTTCATGGAAAACCACTAATCTTTTACAATTGCTTAGTTATAGCCCTACAAAAATTAAGGCCAACAAATGTGCCTATCTAGCTACTCTACCAGCACAAATTAAAGTAATCAATACATTGCAATTTCCAATTGGCCGGCAAACATTACTCGTAGAGGTAGAGTCGTAGTATAGAAGGTGATCGAACTATAGCAATCCTAAACAAACATACCCTTTTATTTAAATTTTTTTAATCTATTTTACATTTGGTTTATATACGGGGAGATACTAGCGGCTGAGACATTTTAATTGAATTCTTTACGTTTATTTAATTTATTATCTCATAGGAGTATATATGATTTGAATTTGAAGTGTAGAAGCATTTTAAAAGACGATGTTTGGTCTAACTTCCTCGTACAATCTTCGGATTATCATTCGTGGTTACATCTTACATGGCATTGTATCTTCGCTAATAATTTAACTAGTCTTCCTTCACATTGTCCGACTGACTGACTCTTACTCATATGCGCATGTTGTTGCATGTATAGATCCAACGCACGAGGATGATGTGGCAAAAACAATAGCTATCATTGTTGGAATTATCGGGGGTGTTGCAGTTTTAATCGTTCTTCTCTCCATTTGCCGGAGGTCCTGTGGTGGCGGCCACGGCGGCGGCAAGTGAAGATAACCTCTGTTTCCTTTATCTCTACTTGGAATCGTTCAAAAATTTGTTTGGTTCTTCACTTCTTCTATTACATTTTGTTTGGTCGTTTTCGTTATAAAAGCGGACTTGGGCGGTTCGGCCGAAACCCCGGCCCAAGGTGACTAGTATAGACTCGACTCGAATTGGAACGTGACCATTGCTGCTCGATCAAGAATGGTGCTATGTGATTAGATGAAAAAAAATGACTTCAATCAAATATGACAAGGAATGGTGACAAATTACACGATGTCAATAACCAATTGTGAAATTTTTCTACGAAATTATGGTGATATTTACTTATTCTCTATACAAACAAGCATAATAATACATGAAATTCCTCTTATTTTTAACAAAGTAACATGTACTCGTATGTTTTTTTTGTAGTAAAAGTGTTTTTTAACTTGTAATTATCTACTATCCAAAAGTTTCAATCGAGCTAAACTCCCGAGGTATAGGGCACTCCGGTGCTAGGCAACCAAGAATTACCACCAATGAAACTGCCTACACTAAATTCTCCTGCTTCAGCACTTGATATCACGTGATATCCTGGCCAATTAACCCGATTCGATGTGGACGATCCGGGACCCGTATTTGCATACTCAGCATAGTACAAAGTGCTGAGAGCAAAATTACCACTCCACTCTAACCAACCCCTAGGGTTAATGATACTATCCATATATGTCTTCATAAAAACGGTCCTAGAATTTTTTTGCCACGGTCGGCCTAGGTATACCCTTTCTCCGTTCAGGCCTTCGGCTGCACTAACCCTAGAATTATGAATCACAATGCCGGTGTTTTGGTTCGGGTCTGATCGACCTTGGGCGGTGAGTGTGCAAGTTCCAGAGGGTGAGCGCCGGACCAAAATGTTGCAATTCTGGAGAACAGCAGCCGCATTTCCAAAGATATAATCTATGGTACCGTAAATGTTACATTCACGGTAAAATTGTCGATTAGAGAAGACGTAGAGCGTATCTTGGAAGCCTTCGAAGCTGCATTTGTAGAAAACAGAGAGGTCTGAATTGGACCGAAGGGCTACTGCTTGGTGATTTGCTGGGCCAGCTGTGTTCCTAAAGGTTATACCTTGGGCCATAAATCTATCTCCAACAGCAGCTGTTTTTAAGAAATGTTCGACTTGTTAGGCCCAAATGTAATATGTTAAAACAGATAGTAAATTGGTACGCTCAAATAAACGGTAAATCACCACGATATGAACACATTTTCTCCTTAATCAAATGATATTTTTCTCAATTAATCAATGAGATCCCATATTTCATCTTTCCAAGCGAGAATCTCATTTAATTAAGAAAGAAAATGTGTTATTAACGTGCGCCTGATAGCAAATATGCTCTTTATAGTTTCGTTGATTTTTTCAAACCAAACATAAAGGTTCTACATCTCTACTATATTAGTTATGTAGATTCGTTGTTTCTTCCACGTCTTACAAGGTAAGTAAACGAGTTTCGAACTTTATTAGTATTTGAAACCTTGTTGAGCTAAGATATCAGTCGCATTCAATGAGAGAATAAACATATCAACTTATTTTGGGGACTTGGGTTTGCACTCATCAACAACATAAAACTATAAAAGAGGGCCATGCAAATTACAAGAAGCGTTGGTCCACATCAATCGCAATCTTTCACTATCTTGATCATCAGCATTCACCAAGCAAAATCACCAGAAAAATTAAATACATACAAACTCTAATACTATCAACAAGCTAGTTTTATCAAAATTATTCAACCTCCCAAGCAAGAAACCAACATCCCAAAAAAAAATTTGCGTCTCAGATGCTAATTTCATAATGGTAATTGTCGGATATTAAACTCTCGTCATTCGTAAATTAATTTACATTCACTCTTAGCTTATACATGCGATTGTAATCTATCAACACATGTGGTATATACACTGGTATATATGTTTCAGATTGATGATCTAAACTTTAATTTTTCCGGTCTGGAATTTAAAAGTCAACACGCTATTTATATCATTGTTTTATTTCAATCTAATTATCTACACATCTATACGTGATCACAAGACGTAAGACAAGCATTTGAATTCATAGCTCAAAGTCTAGTTTCCTTAAGAGCATCTCCAATGCTAAAATACAAGCATTGTAGTTTGCAATTGCCAAATAGGATCCACGTAGGTGAGAGAGGGTGGATAAGCAAGCAAACCAAACTACACATATTCTTGTGCAATGCCAAACTACAACCAATGTAGTTTCAAGAAGTTATTTTTATTTTTATTTCTACATGAAAAAATAATTAAAAATGCAAAGAAAAGTATTTTTTCCAATTTTTATTAATTATTTTTACTTTCTAAATTCCCAAGCAATGTTGCTTGGTGGAGCTACGTTGCTTGCCAGGCTACAAGAGGGAAAAGAAAAACAATGGGTGAGCTGCTGATGTCATCTTCCCACAAAGCTAAACTACAACAAATTTTTTAGCATTGGAGATGCTCTTATACTCCTATATATCCGATCCATTAAGAGAGACCTTAATCACGTAAAATTATTTAAAGTTGTACTACACTTTTTCTCCAACTATGAAGAAAGGCTTAATTAGAGTATTTGAATCTGGCATTATGCTTGCATAAAAGCATTAATATTGAACTAAATCATTATTATCATATTATAAAATCCGTTAAATCATACAGTAAATCAACAAAAAACGTCACTTTCAATTGTATGTAATGCATGGAAATACTACTTAACTCATAAACACTAAACACCATTTTACTTACTTATAAATATATTGATTCTTGTTTTATCAACTCATACTCAATAACTCATCTATATAAACTTCTTCTAATTTGTGTAACCGTACAAATAAAGTTGTTAAAACAAGGACGAACTTATCTCATAAAAGACTATTGTATTTACTCCATCTTCTAATAAACGGTTATCATAAGTTACAATGTTTAAAAAAATTATACTTCTACCAAATAATACATTGAGCAGTATCCTACAAAACGCATAGACGACAAACATATATAACAAAGTAAATTAAGATAGAACAAATTAAATTAACTAAATTAGACTAAGATATATAAGGTCACATATCACTTATATAATGTAATTAACTTACCAAGAGTTGCAGAACTAAATGTTGTGGTGCCAGCTCCAACACTTTTGCTCCCAGTAATAATCGTCTTTCCCATTCCATCACCTAACAACATAACATTTTTCAACCCACTCCCTATCTCAACATTTTCTCTGTAAGTCCCTGTCTTTATATAAATCACAAATCGGTCTCCCCCTTTATTTCTGCTTGATGCAGCACTTATTGCTTGCCCTATGCTTCTAAAATCCCCTGACCCATCCTGGGCCACCACTAAATTGGCCCGGGAGGCCGATGACGACGACTGCAATAACCTCCTATCTCCGGGTTTAACCCAGTCGGGAAACCCGTCCTTGTTGGTTGTTGCAGCCGTTGTCCAGGCCGGAGTAGTACCATTCCCTAGGACTTGCCCGAAATTATAGTTGATGGCAAGTGCGTTACTTATCAAACAAGAAACATTAGCATTAACTGATAACATGGGCGTTATATTACTCTTTGTAACGTTCAATTCATAAAACCCATTTTGGCAAGTTTGGTATAGGGTTAG
This sequence comes from Spergularia azorica, assembly GCA_038382645.1. NCBI lineage: Eukaryota > Viridiplantae > Streptophyta > Magnoliopsida > Caryophyllales > Caryophyllaceae > Spergularia > Spergularia azorica. Next base: position 9,704 of record JBBYHQ010323173.1, on the reverse strand, counting down.
GGCAGAGCTAAGCCATGTTTGTTTGTCATCGGTGTTGCACCTAGGGTTTGTGATTGTTTTGTTCAGGTGCTCTATAGCTAGCTCATGGAGCTCCAAACAGTCCCTCCATGCCGCCTTTTCGCTCCCGTCACTCTCATCGCCATTGTTTGTGTTTAGAGAGTAAGCATTTTGGTGAGCTTGCATAGCATTTTCCATAGCACTTTCCACCATCATGTTAAGGAAATGAGTATTATCTATTGTTGGCAAATTACTTTTATTTTGCCTAAGAAGGTAATATTCACATTGTTCGCTATATGGTGTTTGTTTACACCAAAATGATAGATTATTTTGAGGAGCATAACTCTCAATTGTTTGGATGATTGGAGATAAAGAAATCAAGAGAAGTAAAATACTTTGTATAATAACATAGACTATTTGGTGTTGCATGGTTGTGTATGCAATAAAAGTGGCTAATGCTTTCATGAAATTAAATTTGCGAACGGCCGGGCTTTATATAGAGTTTAGCTAGGTTAACTTTGTGCATAAGAATGTAACAGAAGACTTTAATTGCTTCACTTTGTGTTTTGTTAATTAAGGTCTATATCACTTATTACGTGTAACGTTAAGAAATGAAACATGACCTCAAAAAAAAAGAAAAAATCATACTTCGATTGACTTCTCTTCCTTGGGGTTGTTTTACATAAATAGCAATAAGAATGTTGAAGTATATATATGTCACTTCGTTTTTCAATAGATCGATCCATTACACTTTATTTGGTTTAATTTTGAACGCTAGTTTCCTGGCTCTTTGATATATATTAGTACTTATTACCCGGCCCTGATTATAAAATGCACATGTGTATTGTTTTGTTATATGCAGTATCTTTTATAATGAACACAGCAGTGTCAAGATTAATTTTTGAGGCAACAAACATCCGAAATTGTCCAAAATTTGAAGTAATATGTTGAAGGTACAAAATCATTGTATCTGTGTCTAGAATTTTGGTTGAGTTGGTTAATTACTTAACATAATTAGAGATAACAACCGATGATATGGGAGTTGAGATTCATTGACATGGTTACTTCTATGACAGAAGCCATGCAAAAGTACATCGACCACTAGAGCTACATTATTTGATGGCCTGGTGCATGCATCATATTACATACGCCTGTTAGCTAGAAGCTAAGCAACCGATTGCTAACCTGGCCTTGAATTGAGTCTGATTATTCAAGATCATATCAAATCATCATTAGCATGTTACATAAAATAAAATGTGTCATTTTGTTATTTGTTAATATGACTTGCCGATTGATCAGCAAATGAAATCATGGTGTGACATTACCTACACTAATACTAAACTAGGACTATAGTAATTTTAGTTAAGATAGGTGCGGTCATCACAAAAATTGTACATTCGATCTTTGGTTTGCTATCCGAACCAAATTTTAACATGCGTTGTTCCCACCCTTAGTAAGTAGGACGACCACTAAGAACTTAATAAGAGTCGATCGATTGTAGTTCTCTTTAAATATTACATGACGCAAGTACGACGAAAATCGAAAAGATCGATCATGTTTCTTGAATTGTTTTTGTGTTAAAACGTAGTGACGACTTTTAAGGTGGGTTAAAATAATTTTGATAGTTGCTCTTGGGATTGGTTAAGCCACGAAAAATGATTGGTGGATCATGTCAATTAATTTGGAACTTGGAAGCAAGAAAAAAGTCAGTATTGCTCTTTAATTTTATTTTCAATTTCCTTCTGAATGAACCGATATATCGATAGCCTTGAATATATTAATATCTATGTAGTTTGATAAGTACTGAATTGATAGTATGCGCTTGCATTGTTGCCGACGTACGTAGGAGAGGTTACGCACTCGTTCCAGACTCTTCGTTCGTCCCCTCTCTCTCTCTCTCTCTCTCTCTCTCTCTCTCTCTCTCTCTCTCTCTCTCTCTCGTCTGTGTACGTCTCGTGTGGGAAGATTAATACAACTTCGTTACAAAGTTGTTTATATGTCGCGATCCTGCATGCATATGTAATATGTTAATATACATACCAAATCTGTAGATTCATACATAAATACATAAAATACATATAAGATTCCGATAGATGTGATATATATATGAATAATGAGTTTATGACGTGCCCGAAAATATGCAAGAATATATGTTTGGTCATTCATGCTTTGGACGATGTTCGAGCGAATGTAAGTATGTATGTACATGTTTGCATGCGAAGCTTAAGGCGAAGTGACAGCCATTGTTTTCAGAAGAAGTGAGAATACATACATTATATATGGCGGCCCTGGCTTAGATTACTTCCACGCCATGCATGGTAATTGTAACACATAACATAATAACATAACACAAATGTGATGTTGCATGGTGCGTAGAATTATCCAATGAACGATTGTAACTCTTTACCAACCATTACTTTGACGTACGTTAATCGTCCTTTGGTTAAATGCTATCTATAACTCAACACGGATACATCAAACTAGATGTTTAATTTTGCGACTCAATCAAGCTCTTAAATAGCTATATATGCACATATATATTCGTGTTAAGGTATAAATTCAATTATCATGACCCTGTTAATTAATATGAATTTATGAAATAATCGAATCTATAGTGATAAATTCGTCCTTGAAAATAATTTTAAAATATTTTTTTTTTTGGCAAATTTAATAAAAATAACCCAACGTTTATAGTGTCTTCTAAAAATAACCCAACCTTTACACTTTAATAAAAATAACCAAACGTTTAACAAAGCGTCACAATAATATCCCAAGACTGGTCAAAATTGTAATCTTTGGCATCCGAGTCCGATATATGTTCTATATATGCATCATAAAAATGTAATTATTCGTAATCCTAAGATTAACCATTGTAGAAAGACACTGATGTAGTAATAGTGATAGTTTGTCTTAGAAATTAAAGTTGGGTTTGGTTTTATCGAAACGGATGTGAATGAAGCTACAAATTAGTTTCTACTGCTATGGCTTACATAAGTGATATCATTACACAGATTCAAGCTCCTCATAGAAAGTAAAGACTCATCCAATTCCACTCCGTCGAATCTCGGGATATTATTGTGACGTTTTGTTAGACGTTGGATTATTTCTGTTAAAGTGTAAAGGTTGGGTTATTTTTAGAAGATACTACAAACGTTGGGTTATTTTTATTAAATTTGCTTTTTTTTTTTGTTGAAATGTAAGAATCAATAACATTTCAACAAAAAGAAAAATATTTATTTTTAAGAAAAAACTTATTCTCCATAATATAATATAATGGATATAATTTGAAGTAGTTTCAAAATTAAAGTACTATATTCATTTTCGAGTTTGACTTTCAATAGAACGCAATAGTAATTAGTAAGTCGTGGTCATCCGTCGCTTTCGAATCGGTTACTCCATCCATAGCTTTAGAAAGCCGATTACGTGTTTGTGCATGTTGGAAGTGAAGTATTTCACATAGTTGGAAGAATTTCGATTCTGTACTTTAATTAATTTGATCTAGATATATATTTGCACGTGATATATGCATGCATGAGGCATCTATCTCATATTCTCATGTATGCGTGCGTGGTGTACTTAGTAGTCGTACATGTATCGCTCATTTCGTGTTTATGTAGGTTGTAAATTGTAATATTAATTTAACCATTAGCCACCCCATTAGCCTTCAATTACACTATCCACTTCAGCAGTGATGTCATCAGCACCCATTTAATGATATCACTGTTGTTTGATGACATAAAAAATGAGCTTGTAAATGTTTGAACTTGTAACCTCAGAGTTACAATTTTAACACTTCAACCATCATGGCAACTGATTATTTTGATACTTCTATTAACAAAGTTATATATAAAGGATTTGAGATTTAGGAGATAATTTCAAAAACAACTTTGGACGAGATAATCTGAATCAAATCAAATTATTTTAGTTTTGGAGATAATTTATGAAGTAATATATATAAGCGCAATATATAGGAAATAACACATCTTGCGTGTGTTTCGTTTTAACTCAAATTACGGGTCAACGGGTGGGGTTAGAGTTAAAAAAAAAAGTGTGTTAAAAAGTAGTCGGAGTTAATATGAATTACAATTCACAAAAACGGGACTCAAAAATAACGGGTAACGGGTCAAAAATTGTAATTCGTACATAAACATAAAGTACTGATATAAATTCGCTATACTTACTAAATTTTTTCATTAATCAAACATAACTTTTCTAAGATGATATCAAATTAAACACGTTTTTTTTCGTCTTAATTATAGAAAAATTGGGACAACGGGTCATCTCAAGTTTAACCCAAAAGAATACTGGTCAAAACGGGTTCGAGTTATTTATGGTCAGAACTTGATCAGGGAAAAAATGGGCTATTAACCTTGAACAACGGGTCACATCTGGTCGGTTAAATTTTTTACAGTCCTAATATTTTGCATTAAGTATGAGTAATAAAATAGAGTTATAACCAAATTCATATAACAATCCGTGCAATTTTGCACGGGCTAATAAACTAGTGTATTTACGAAGATTCATAAAAGTCCTAAATTTGTTAACCAACCTCTAATTACGTCGATCTTAAGCCTCTAGGCCCTCTCCAACTAATAATAGACATTTCTAACTTTTGTTTAAATGATTACTCTTGGTTAGTCAATACTTTAAGAAAGGGTTCTAAATTTGCCACCTCTAGTACGAAATCAATCATAATCTCGGTGAACCAAGGTGATATCGAATCTCGATTGGATCATTGACCGTTCTTTGATAATTTATTTTTTTTTGGTACAAAGGAGCAGCTAATGATGCGGGGGGTATGAGGATTTGAACCCGGGTCAACCCCCAGGCAGGTTGAGTTCCTAACCACTAGGCCAAACTTGATCCTCACACCGTTCTTTGATAATAACAATTTAATTAATGGTAATTCACTAATTCGGGTAAAATGATTATAGGTAGAAATCTGACATGAATTGACAAAAATGACCTTAAAATCGAACATAATACGACTCCTACGGCCCTATAATTATTCGGACAGGAAAATGACATTATGCCACCGGGAGTGTATCAATCGACACGTACGATTTCTCAACACAAGCTTCGATGGAGCAGTTGATCACACAGTAGTTGTGTAAGTAGTCGGTCCAAACCCAAGACGTAATTAGCCCATATACAATAAACTAACAACCAAGCCCATTGGACCTTTAACCCGACCCAAATACCATAAAAAAAAAAGATCCGGAAAAAAATCATCATCAGTAAAACTTGGAAAGAGATCAAATTAGGGGAAAGTTTTTTCTAGGGTTTTTCTCTCTCCTCCATAGCCGAACTTCCCACCCCCCTTTAACACTCTCACTCTCTCTCCTCAATCTTGCGTCACAAAGAAGCTACCGAAATCAATCAACAATGGCGACTATTGTCCCGACAACCGAGGAAGACCCCGTGCTCTCCGTCGTCCGATTTGTCTCCGAGCTCACTTGGCGCGATGCCGGCGCCGAGGTAATTTCCGATCAAATTTTACTCTTTTTTTGTCGATTGTTTGTTAAAATTGGGGATTTAGGGTTTATATGTGAAGTTTAAATTGTGTTAATTAATTGTCGAAAAATTTGGGGGAAAATGTTTGAAGGTTGCGGAGCCGCAAGTTGCGAGATTATGCGAGGAAGCGCAAGAGTGTATTGTGATGAGAAGGTGGCTTGATTTGGCATCCCTAATTTTGACTTCTGCTGATTTGGTCTTTTCCAAGGTTTCTGAGAAAGGTACTGCCTTTTTTTTTGTTTAGTTGCTGTTTCTTCTAGCTTACGCTTCTATTGTTAAAGGTGGATTACTTGTCTTGGTGATTGTTTTGAATTGTTTTGATGTAATTTGCGTGTTTTGTAGCTAATTGTAGTGTTAGAATCGTCCGAATATGGACTGTGATGCTTCGTCACAGCGCTGTTGTGGTTGGTTTATGTTAATTGGATTGATGATTGATGAAGTATAGTGATGGGAATCGTGTCGGTTTTTAATTGTTCGCGTTTGCGCTGGTGCTTGGCATGACATTGTTCCATTGATATTGTAAAATGCTCATATGGCGGTGTTAAGTTCAATTCGTGAGATTATGATGAGAATTTTGCTTAAGCACAAATATATAGGGAAAAGAAAACGAAAGTAAGCAGAGAGAAAACTAGTCGGAATAATCTTGCTCATGGACGCGGTGATAATTCTAGATGTGCAATTTGAATGAGCTCGATCATATAGTGTCCTTCGTCATATGTTTTTTTATCAGTTCGGTGGCTTAATATGTAAATGCCAATAGAGGGGAGCAGTTGGATGTTTTTTCTTTGGATAAGTGTGGGGGTGGCGGTAGGGGGGTAGGGTTTGCAATACATTAGAGGGAGTTTAAGTTTGTTGACGTTTCAGACTTTCAGGAATGCCTTAAAGGCTGGTACTAGTACGCTACTGAGAATTCATTTAACTGTCAGTCCAAGCAAGATATAGTTACCCTTCTTTTTTATATTGTTATTTTAACTTATATAAGCTACCTGGAAGCTTACCTTTTTTACATGTCCACGAGTAATGCATACAACTGATAAGACTAGTTTTTGTTATCAACTTAAACCGAGCAATGAAGTGGCTGTTATACTTAAATGTTAGATGCATCAAAGCTGAACATGGTACTGAGCTCAGGTTGCGAAGGCATGCTCTTATTTTGCGAGTTAGACCTGAAAGATGTATATTTTCTGAGGCCCTTGGCTAGAATTGTCAGGTTAATGTTATCACCGAAGACTTCTGTGAAATGTGATGCAAAAAGTATATGGGTGTTGAACCAACTTTCTGCTAGCAAACTTGAATGGACTTGCGAAAGGAAATAGTAAAAGTGTATATAAACCAGAAATCAACCATAAATTGGCCTATGTCAAATATGAAGCAGACTTGTGCAGCATGAACAACCTATGTACTTAATAAAATTAGTTGCATCTTTTTGCCAGCCATATTCTTGATTATTAGATGTTATACTCATACTTCTTGTCTTTATTATCTCAGATGCTGAGTGCATCTACACTATCATATGCAATCTTGTGACGGAATCTGAGAATCCTGAAGAGGTTTTGGAGATTGTGAAGCTTGTAACAGCTAAGATCATCCAGCAACCAAATGAGAAGCCTGCTCTGCGCTTGAAAATGTTAGTCTAGTGCATGTTTCATTCTTTACTTGTGTAATGCTAGTACTCCACTCTGCGTACTCGTTTACCTTGTTATTTTTTCCAGCTTATTCAATCTCTACAACCTATTGGAAAACCCATATAGCCGCTATTACACTTACCTGAAAGCCCTTCAGCTAGCTGCCAGTGGCAAAGTCACTGAGCATGTTATTCCCTCGTTCAAAAAAGTTGATAGTTTCTTGAAGGAATGGAATGTTGACGTCCAAGAGAAGAGAGATCTTTTTCTCACGATCTTCAACATTTTAAAGGACTCTAAAAGGTATTTGTGTTGCGTCCTTCTCTGTGCTCTTAATCAGTTTTATTACTTTATATTATGAACATTATATGATGTTTGCCACCAATTTTGCATTTTCAGCGCTGGCAAGGAATCATTTAGCTTTGTCACCAAATATTTGGAAACTTTCTCATCGGAGGATGGTAATGCTTTGGCCGAGGCTAAAGACGAGGCAGTCAACGCTATTATAGAATTCGTGAAGGCACCTGATATGTTTCAGGTATTTGATTCTGTTTGTTTATCTCAGCTGTTGCTGTCATCAAGCAGGGAATGTGGTTGTGATTCAGTGTATAATGTGATCTGGGTATGTTATGTGCTTGCAGTGTGATCTGTTGGATTTACCTGCTGTAGTGCAACTAGAGAAGGACAGCAAATACTCACTGATATACCAGCTCCTTCTGTTTTTCTTAACCCAAAGACTGGATGCTTACATAGACTTTCAGACAGCAAATTCTGAAGTGCTGAAGAACTACGGTAAGTCTTGCACGTTACTTGTATGTTTATTTGTAATTAAATAAGCAAGGCATCGGTAAAGGGCACCAGTCAGAATGAAATACTGAATTGTCTGTTGGATTTATTTTGCAGGCCTTGTCCATGAAGACTGCGTTACGAAAATGAGGCTGATGTCTTTAGTAGATCTTGCCTCTTGTGAGTCAGGACAGATTCCATATGCAGTCATCAAGGATACTCTTAGAGTTGAGTCTCTTTGTTTCTTTATTATCTCTCTACTGTTGTTGATTTTACTTTACCGTGGCTAATTTGTTTGATATTACTGCAGCTCAATGACAATGAGATAGAGCAGTGGGTTGTTAAAGCAATAAGTGCCAAACTTCTTGACTGTAAGATGGACCAAATGAACCAGGTTGTCATTGTTAGGTACGTCTTTGGAGGGTTTAATAAATTATGCCACTAAATGTGTTTATTGCTGTTAATAGTCCATTTTATCTCTGTTTTGATGCTAATTTGTTCTGTTTCCAGCCGCTGCACTGAACGCTTGTTTGGACATCGACAGTGGTTGGACCTTCAGTCGAAGCTTGTTACATGGAGGGTAGGTTCACAATAGTATTTTATCTTTATTTATTATACATTTCGTTCGATGCATCATTTGGCATTTATGTGATCATGTTTAAGTTTGAACCTTGGATTTACGACCCTGGTGAGGAAGATTTTAGCTCCATCCTTCACGTTTAGCATCCATTTGGTTTCAATTCGTAAGAAAGCAAATGTAGTGGTGGGCTATGGGCTGTAGGCTTAAAGTCTTCGAATATGGCAGTTTAAATTTTAGGCCTACGCCTTGCCGTGACGTAGGTTTTTTGTTTTTTCGTGCTAACTGCTAAGTGCCTGTATGCTTGCCTTTCTCAAGTACTCTTGTATGAATTCTAGATATTATAAGAAGCATTTAGAGCTATTTAACCATCACAAAATCAGATATTGATGGGTTTGCCTAATCAGTCAAAAACATTCTTTCAACTACAGATTTTCATGTTCTTTCTAAATGAAGTCCTAAATTCTTGTGTGCACCTTGCTTTCTTAATCTTTTTTGTTTGCTTTTTTTTCTCATATATTAAAGATACTGAATAAGTTTAGGAAATGAAGTTCTGTTGCATGTCTGGAAAAAATCTCGCCTTCAGCTTAGTTTTATGCCAGCAGCTCGGCGCCACTGTACTTGGGTTTGATCGTTTCATGAACCTTTTTTCAGGGAAACATTTCGAATGTAATCAACACCATTCGGGCGAGCAAGGTAACTGACGATGCTGCACAGGCAATGCAGAGCATGTCTGTTCGCTGAGGCGTTGATCTCCGAATTTTTGGTATACTTTCTGAACAGGGTTGAATGCTTCGAGAGCATTTTGTTTGTAACTATCATTAATACACAAAATTGAGGCTGAACTGAGTTTTGGAGGTAGGTCATCTTGTATTCTCCAGTCCTTGAAGATTAGTTTGTTTTCGTACGAACAAATTCTTTTAGCAGTATCTATGTTTACCTTAGCCAACATACAAGCATTATGTTCTGAAATCGAGAGATGAGTCTTCTATGGCATAGACCAAGCTCAGTTCAAATACACGGTTCAAATGTTTCGTTCTGGGTTAAAAGAGTATAAGCAGGTTGCTTGAGGAATAAATTACTAGCTTAGTGGTCGTTTGGTTCATGTAGGAATTTAATTCATGTAGGAAGTAACATATCCCATGAATTGAGTTCCTGTATAAAATTCATGTGAAATAGTCTAAAGTTGTTTGGTTGACATCAAGGAA
>JBBYHQ010323162.1:0-15328 GCA_038382645.1 Spergularia azorica | reverse complement strand
AGAGCCTGGAGAGCACAGATGGGGTCAATCTCTGTCACGATAACACGAGCACCACCAGCCTTCAAGGCAAGAGCACAGCCCTTTCCGACATCTCCGTACCCACAGACAACACCGACCTTGCCGGCAATCATAACATCAGTGGCTCTCATCAAACCATCAGGGAGAGAATGGCGGCATCCATACAAGTTGTCAAACTGTATTACATCAAACAAAACACAACACATTAGCACACAGAATACTCAAAAAACACAGTCAAATTAAAAGCTTCAAGAACACACTATCCACTTAACAATCTTATACCTTGCTCTTGGTGACGGAGTCGTTAACATTGATGGCAGGGAACAAGAGAGTGCCATTCAGCTGCATCTGGTAAAGCCTCTTAACTCCGGTGGTGGTTTCCTCAGACACACCAACCAATCTTTTTTTCATCTTGTGGTACCTCTTGGGGTCAACCTTAAGACTCTCCTTGATCAAGCCCAAAACAAGCTGGAACTCGACATTGTCGGTAGAAGTAGGGTCTGGGATAGTCCCGTTCTTCTCAAACTCCAACTCGGCCTTGACTCCCTCATGGATCAAGAGGGTAGCATCACCTCCATCATCAACGATGAGGTCAGGGCCGCCACCAGCACCCCAGTCAAGAGCCCTCTCTGTGCACCACCAGTACTCCTGAAGGGTCTCCCCCTTCCAGGAGAACACTGCAGCGCTGTCCCTAGCAATAGCAGCCGCAGCATGATCCTACACACCAAATAATCAACAAACCAGTCAATCAACCAATCTAAACATTCTACATTCCCACAGATCAAACAACGCCGACTCAATAAACATTCAGATCGGTTTTTAATTAGTCGTAAAGCCACATCAATCAAATTCCAGTATCGACAACTACGCATTTCCAGATCCAAGCAATTGTAGATACAATCAACACTGCTGTTTCACCAACCACACCTAAACCTAACTCACGACAAAAATCGACTGAACAATCCAACATTATACGAAACTTCACGCTTACGATTTCACCGAAACAATTACCAACAATTGACGCAAAATCAACTAAAATTACATAAACATCAATCAACATTTCTCTAACCAAAATCTCAACCACTAATTACATCCACAACAATCCAATAATCACGTAAAATTCACGATAACTACGAAATCAATCCACATTGTTCTAACCTAACCTACCAAATATTCACTAAAAAGATACACATTTCCGATTAAAACAAACCATTCAAAAACTAATCAAATCCATTCAAATGTACAAAATCTTCAATAACAAGCTACATACAATTTCAATTAAACAGATCACTCAAAAACTAAAATAAATCTAAATAATTCGGTAAAAAAATTCAAGATAATTACAAAATCAAACCACATCATTCAAATGTACAAAATCTTCACTAAGAAGCTACATACAATTTCAAACAAACAGATCATTCAAAAACTAATCAAATCACACCAAAATCACCAGATCTGACATAAAACATATCTACACTATCAAATCCTCATCACAAAACGTAAAATTAACGCTTCTCAAACGTAAATCATACACACAAAACCGTAAAAACAAGATCTGAAAAACACAACACCATCAACAACGAAAACATAAGAGATCTAGCGTAAAGGATACGACAGAATGAAAAGAAATGAGATGTAACGTAAAGAAGAAGTTAATAATAATGATACCTGAGTGGAGAAGATGTTGCAAGAGCACCATCTAACCTCAGCACCGAGAGCGGTGAGAGTCTCAATAAGAACGGCGGTTTGGATGGTCATGTGAAGAGAACCGGTGATCTTAGCACCTTTGAACGGCTGAGATGGGCCGAACTCGGTACGGCAGGCCATGAGACCAGGCATCTCAACTTCGGCTAACTCGATTTCGAGTCTGCCGAAGTCGGCCTGAGACATGTCCTTCACCTTGTACTCCCTTCCACTCGTTGTCTTCTCCACCAACAACGACATTTTTGTTTTGATTAATGAGAAACTTCTTTGAGAAGATTTGAGAGATTGGAGAAGAGAAATTAATGAATGGGAGTTTATGAAGAGAGAAGGAGGGGCTAAGCGAGGAGATAGATGAGTGAATGGGGGGTCTATAAATAGGGTTTTAATCTCTCTCTCTCTCTCACTGGGTTTTTCACGGTCAGTTTTTTCTTTTTCTTTTTTTTTCTTTTTAAATTAAAAAAGAAAATGCAATTTTTATTTTTTAATATTATTTAATTGTATTTTAGATCTTTGCTATGTTTGGGTTGATTGAGAGTCTTGAGATGGGGGTTGGTGATATTTTTTGGTGATTTTGGATCCGAAATTATTGTGTGTGCTTTTTTTTTCTTTTTTTGATTAATTATTATTTGTGCAAAAAAAAAAAAAAAAGGGAATTGAGTGAAATTTGAATCATTGAAAATGTTGGTGAATGTTGATTGATAAGTGTGAGTTTTGTTTGTTTGGTGGTAGTTGGGGTGTGGTGGTGGTGCCATGCTGTAGTGCAAGTCTTTGGGAGTGGAGGGGAAATTGTGTTTGTTTTGATAATTGAGGTGTGACTTTTTGGAGGGTTATGTTATGTTATGTTATAGGTCGGTTATTTGCGTCGGGTTTAGATCGGGTCAATTTAAACTTGGCTACCATTCAAATCTCTATATCTTTAGGTTAACTTTGGGCTTGGTTTCGGTCAATTAAGTACGGGTCTTGTTTTGGAATTGTCGGTCGAATTCAAATCGGACACCGAATTTGGGTCGGGTGAATCCAAATTGGGTCATTTCAGATTAGTGTATACTGGTCATGTTAATGTCAGAGTTCTTAAAAATAAATATACTCCATATGTATTAACGAGTCATATAGGTTAAACACTGAATCGTTGAGCCAAGTTTTTACACATAACAGTCTCAAATAGTCAAATATGATATGAACGTTGTTAGTCGACTTTAAATTATTTTGAGATCAAAGTATAGTAATTGTTGTTGTCACAATAATCGTTTTTAAACTATTAGTACTCATTCCTTCACATTTCTCTACATCATTTCCCTTGTCTATCAATTCAAATCCAAGTATATTCTCGTCATTATTCATTCTCACTTTTTAAATACCAAGTTACCAACTCATAAAATAATTTCATTAAAAATCAATGTTCTTAAAAAACATATCCCAGCGGTCCCACCACTTATGGTTGGCATGAGATGAATGCGGAATGGCGATACCGCCTTCACGAATCACGATCCATGATGTTAGATCTTAAATCACTCAATTAAACAAATGATTTATATAGTACTACATCGTATTTCACTCAAGTGTTTTTTGCATTTCGTTTTTACGATATATAGTATGACCATTTGATTCAGTCTCAATTTTATTTTCGGTTTAGCCTTGTTTTAGATTGGAAGCGAGTTTTTAACATTATTGCATCGTAGATCTGATATACGATTAGTATGTTGGGATTTCTCCGTATGTTTGCAAAAGTATTATTTCACAGTTTCACAAAGAGGCATCTATCGGCTTATTTGATTGTCGGTTGGTTGGCTTTAGGATGAAACTTTATAATCAATTCGTTTTGTTTACTTTCATGAATCTGTTGCGCATGGTCCAACAAGTGGTATCAAAGTCGAGTGTTCAGCTCGATATATTTGTAGATGCGATGTGATGGTGCACTAGGTGGACCCTTAATCTATCTATCATGGCGCGAATGAGCATTGGTCCGGAGACACACTTGTCAACGAGGAGTTACAGACTTACAGATACATTTGTGTAAAATGAGATAACAGATGTGTGTAAGAATATTATACCAAAATACTTAAATCTAGGATGATAAGACTCAATACGAAGCTAATCAATCAAACGACAATTATTACTCCTCCTATCGTCAATTGGTTTTAGACGAAAATTTCACTAGATTCGTAACTTTTGCCAAAGATGTTGTTAGATAACCAACTGAGCCAAAAGTCTAGACTGATGGTTAGGGCACCCACAATGGTCTTATACTTTAATACATCCCCTCACGCAAAAGCCCACTTGGGCTTGAAGCGTGAGCGTGGGTAATTCACTGGCCCACGAACACAACACTTAAACTGAGTTCATCTTTATTAAGACTCCAACAAACCAAAGGAGGGGACTACCAGGATTCGAACTTGAGACCTCAGAATCGGTGAGACTCTGATACCATGTTAGATAACCAATTGAGTCAAAAGTCTAGACTCATGGTTAGAGCATCCACAATGGTCTTATACTTTAACAGATGTGAAAGACATGGCCAATGGGTAAAACTGTGAAAGTGGCGATAATAACGAAAGGTACACAAAAATATGTGTCGGTGGCAAAGTGAGCAGAGTGAACACAGGTGTGTGATGAAATCCAGCAAATGAACAAACAGAAAAGAAGCAGTGGGACTGCGAGACAAAGGTGGGGTGCGTCACACTCGATCACCCCACTTCTCCACAATCAATAAGCCTCTGCGTTTTTGCGGGTTTTGTACGTTTACGGACTAGCTTCGGACCTCCATACTTAATATTTCAACCTTAAAAAGTTAAAAATCACTGAATCTGATAGATCTCCATTATTATTTCATCAAATTATATGTACATCCATTATTTTATTACATAGTTGGTAATTGTTAACTCGTCTTTCCAATGAATGTAATTTAGGACAAACTTGAGTTGATGCAATGGACTTGTATATCCTTGGATGAGTTTAGGTAACGTTGGATCCTTGATGCGTCGACTATTTTAAAAAGTTGGAAAATAGACGGCCAAACTATAGTTTTGTATTTAGTGAAAGTACTACGAATTTTTTCCTCCTTTTTTGTTGGTAATTTACTACCCCCACCTCATGAGGCTAGATTAGCCCTTAATCCCCCTACCCCTCGTCGAGCATAATTATTATATAGTGAGGAAGATATTGTCCGAGTTTGATTGGTTGTGGACGGGCACTAAGCATTGACCTACTTACCACTGGACACATTTTGGGCTAGGATCACGATTTTACTAGATTGAGTAAAACTCGAACTTCGGAAAACTCGCTCTCTCATCTCAATTTGTGCTTATTAAAACGATTCTGAAATACATTTTGTAACAACATTCATTAATCTCATAACTTTTCTCTAATTTTATCTTTAATAATAACAAGATTAGGCTTTGGGTAGTTGTGCTTACCAAAAAGTAGTAAAAAAAAAAAAGCATAAAGCAATTGATTAACAAGTGAACAAGTCGAACAAGGTAGTGTTCTTACTAAGTAGAGTTAAACTTTATTTTCTAATCCACCAACTCTGACCACTAACTTAACTAATACTCTACTTTACTACTGGTTAATTGCCTGATCTAAATCATGTAATACCAACTTTTTTGGGTACCCTTTTGAAATTTATTAACAAGTCTGCTCAACTATACTTAACTTTGTACTACAAGTGGATCAAATAAATTGGTTTGTCACTGTCATATAGTTAGGTGCTTATGTCAGCTAAGTGAGTATGGAATTGACAAAAATGGGCATTACCACTTAGTCACTTGCCAACTCCCGGACGCCGGATCTTAGAAATTTCGCGACTAAAGAAGCAACACTTTTCCAACAAATTCACCTACCCAAACTATCGCATATTGACATGTGCAATTATTCCACTCTAATTCCGCTTCGTTGAGAAATTAAAATAAAGTCACTATACACCTACTACTCTCACGTACCACTTAAGTATTTTCTTGAGTATTGTTAGGCTTTATCGCATTTTATGTACTCCGAAAGTTATTACTCCACACCGTAACAATAATCATGGAAAAAGCTATCATTGTACATTTGTACACATATGCTCAACACTCTCTCAAGACTGGTAAAATGCAACAGTTACACCCAAAACTTTCTCAAGAAAACACAAGACGAGCGGCTTTGTTCGGTTGTACTGGTTGTTCGAGTAGCAGGTAGTAGGTAGTTGTTAGCTCTAAAAGTAGCAATTGATGTTAGACGTGTTCGGTATAAGTAGCCATTGAGTTTATCAAAACTATAGGAGTAGTACATAGAAAAATAGAATAGAAATGCTAGGTTTTTTACTCAAAATGCTACTTTGAAAACATTTCTCAATTGCTACCTAAAATGCTACTTCCAAAATGTCAACCAAACAGGTAAAGTAGAAATGCTACTTTCTACTTGTTAATGTGTTACCGAATAGGGTCGCTTTCTTATCTCAAATTCATTCCGATACCTGTCAAGACCCAAACTTTTCAATACATGTTCCCTTTCAAGAATGAGATTTACAATTTAATCAAATCCACATAATAAACAAACTAAAACAAAGATCCCAAATTACAAATCTACAATTCACGCAAACAATAAAACTAGAGGATGATATGAATACAACAAGGGCATTTTAGTCAAATAGCCAGACGAGTGGACGAAACACTTATGTCATGTGTCGACACTCGTCAATCACCCATTCTTTAGATCTCAACATTTCCCTCTCTCCTCCATTTCTCCCAATCTCTCTCCTCACCAAACAACAGTCAATTACAAATCAAACCTCAACCACCATTTCTTTAATCCCAAATTAAAAAAAAAAAAAAAAAAAACCATGTTACTTCATCATCAAATCTCACCAATCCTCATCAAGGACAAAACCGTCATTTCACATCCCACCATTTCCCCCTTTATATCTTCTTCTCATCCGCATTTCATCAAACACCTTGTCTGCACCCCTTCCTTCTCCTACAAGCCTCTTTCCCCTCTCCAAACCAACGCAAACCCACTTCCAATTCTCTCTCCTCTCTCCACCATGGATCCCGTCAATGTCTGGGGAAACACCTCCCTCGCTGAGGTGGACCCAGAAATCCATGATCTCATAGAGAAGGAGAAACATCGTCAAAGTCACGGCATTGAGCTCATTGCATCTGAAAACTTCACTTCTTTCGCCGTAATCGAAGCTCTCGGATCCGCCTTGACGAACAAGTATTCCGAAGGAATGCCGGGTGCTCGTTATTACGGCGGAAACGAGCATATCGACATCATTGAGAATCTATGCAGATCGAGAGCTTTACAATGTTACCGCCTCGAAGCCGATAAATGGGGTGTAAATGTGCAGCCGTATTCTGGGAGTCCAGCAAATTTTGCTGCCTACACTGCGGTGTTGAACCCGCATGATCGGATTATGGGGCTGGATTTACCCTCGGGTGGACACTTGACCCATGGTTATTACACTTCAAACGGTAAAAAAATATCGGCGACTTCGATTTACTTTGAGAGTTTACCTTATAAGGTGAATTCCACCACTGGGTATATTGATTATGACAAGCTTGAAGAGAAAGCTATGGACTTTAGGCCTAAAATGATCATTTGTGGCGGGAGTGCTTATCCTAGAGATTGGGATTATGCTAGGTTTAGGGCTGTTGCTGATAAATGTGGTGCTTTGTTGCTTTGTGATATGGCTCATATTAGTGGCCTTGTTGCTGCTCAGGTATAACTTCTTTACGACTCATATAATTGTGTTACAGTTGTTGTTTGGTTTGATCTGTGTGTTTTTCGTGTGATTTGGGTGGTTTTGATTGTTGGGTTGGTGTAAAGATTGGATCTTTGGATCTGAATTTGTGTCGGTTTGTTTAATTTTTTATGTTTGGTTTGACATGATTTGATGGTGTAATTAGACGTATGTGAGAAGATATTGAGCGGGAAGAAATGGGATCTTCTTTGGTTGTTGTTTTCCTGTGCTTATATATATGGTTCTGTTGGTGTTTTATTGCTCTGTTAGTCTGTTGCCTCGATTTGGATGTGAATGTATTCAGTTTCAGGATGTTTTTGCCGGATTATGATTATAAGTTATTACATTTTTGTTGTATCGTATTCTTCCAATATCGAAATGAATGTTAGGCGCTGCAACACAGTCATGATTTCGGTTTCTCATTCGCGCTTAAGGTGTATTGTAACGTGTGAGGGTAGTTTCATTTTGTTGCTCTCATTGTTGTGGGGTGAAGGGGCTTGAGGCTTCAAAGTGTGTTTTATGTCAGTATATTATCATTAGAATTACATTATCCGAGAATGTTGACGGGTCTGTAATATCTCTGTGTGCTGTTGGTTTGATTTTGATGGAGCTTTCTTTGGTAGTTAGTTTCCATGACATTGTGCAGCAGAAATGTGATTTGTGCATTGATTTTACAAATGCAGGAAGCTGCTAGCCCATTTGAGTATTGTGACATTGTCACAACCACCACCCACAAGAGTCTTAGGGGCCCAAGGGCTGGTATGATCTTCTACCGCAAGGGCCCAAAGCCAGCAAAGAAGGGACAGCCTGAGGGTGCTGTGTACGACTTTGAAGACCGCATCAACTTTGCTGTTTTCCCTTCTCTTCAGGGCGGTCCTCACAACCACCAAATCGGTGCCTTGGCTGTTGCTCTCAAACAGGCCATGTCTCCTGGTTTCAAGGCTTATGCCAAGCAAGTTAGGGCAAATGCCGTTGCTATTGGAAACTATCTGATGGGCAAAGGGTACTACCTTGTCACTGATGGAACTGAGAACCATCTCGTCCTGTGGGATCTTCGTCCTCTTGGATTGACAGGTAAAACTTTCTTGTGATCCCTGCCCTTCATGAGTTTGTTCTTCATATTGTAGCTTTCACAAGCAATTTGCATCATTTGTGAGATGTTATAACTTACACACCCTGAAATTGTTGCAATGTTCTACAGGAAACAAGGTGGAGAAGCTCTGCGATCTGTGCAACATCACTGTTAACAAGAATGCTGTGTTTGGTGACAGCAGTGCCTTGTCTCCTGGTGGTGTACGAATTGGTATGCTTTTCTCTTGTCATTAGTTTTAGACTCGTCTTAAGTCGGTTAATTGATCCATCATGACTCTGTTCTGTGTCTCATGTCAATGCTCTCCTGGGATTTTTTGTCAAGCGACAGAAGATTATAAATTTCTAGTGATTAAAAAATGAATAAGAAAGGAGAACAAAGAAGAAGCTTAGTGCCTCGAATCATATCGATTCCCACCAGACCTTAACTTGTGCCTTCACACATACATCAAATACCAGGATGCATTGTTCTGACTTGAATGTGGACGTTTCCGTAATTTCTGTTGATGAAAGCCTAATTTTCTGAAATATTTGCTAATGTCATATCTGTGATGAGCTGATGCACAACTAATTATGTGTTCGACAGGTACACCTGCCATGACTTCAAGAGGGTTGTTGGAGAAGGACTTTGAGCAGATAGGTGAGTTCCTCCACAGGGCTGTTCAACTCACTCTCAGCATCCAGAAGGAATATGGTAAGCTACTCAAGGACTTCAACAAGGGTCTGGTGGACAACAAAGAGATTGCACAACTCAAGGCTGATGTCGAGAAGTTTGCATCCTCATACGAAATGCCTGGTTTCCAGATGTCTGAGATTAAGTACAAGGAATAGGTATCTCCCATCTGAATATCGTGATCATGAGAATTTTCTTTACCTTGGTGAAGCAACTAAATGTTTCCCGTCCAGTTGAAGGAAGTCTGTTCCTGATCTTGCTTTCGTGTTCTTTATCTTGTAGTAGAATTTCAATTTTTATTTTTTTTTGAATTATTTCATCTTCTATTTTGGATAATTCTAGGGTTTGTACCAAAGAAGAAAGTAGTCAAAATTGTCGAGTCCTGGAATTGCAAACGTTCCAGTCGTTTACTGGTAATTTTGTTCAGTTTCCCCCTTGTCCTAATCGATATGATTGTAGGTGAGTTTATATCTGGAATAAGAAAATGTAGTATTCCTTTCGACCTTCCTATTCTGTGTTCCCAAAACATGCCTCTTGCCCTGCGCTGTGCATTGTGAGTTAACCTGTCCGTGGTGATGATTTTTTGGCTATATTATTTGGAGAATGGCCTTGATCAATAGCAGCATGCATCACGGCATGATGTAAGTCAGTGTCACTAGTCCTACCCTTGTATTGTGAGGACTAAGGAGTGACACCATGCTCAAGATGGTATTACTCTTTACTCATACGCTAGCCATTGACTGGATTGGATCGATTATCAACAGGCCTCGATTCATACTATGCAACCATTCCCATATTTTCCTGAGTTTCACTTGTCATGCACTCATGCATGCCTTTTGAGTCTTCGTACTAAATCGCATGGAACAACGACAACATACAGAACCGGAGGGAGTACAGTTTTCGTTAGTGCAAGTATGTAAACATTGTGTATACTTCATTGGAATAGGCATCGGGTGTCTTAGATGCTGTAACTTGCACTTGCTCATAATAACTTTAGCTAACTGTTGTTTCATTCTACTCATAGCTGCTAAGCTACGATGTTATTTTACTTGCTCGACTCGTAAATCTATTGCTTAATCACTTGTGATAGCATGTCCTGACTCCCCAGTAATCAAACTCGGATTTGATTGACAACATTCATGGCGGTAAGAGCAGAGTGAACAAAAGGCATCATAGCTTGTTCAACTCTGTCAATTACAACTTGTCTAGCTCTCACATCCCTGAGATTTGTCTCACATGTGCGGTAGACCGTAGATGCAGTGCTCGCGGCTAAGCTAATCTCGTCCTTCCTGGTCTGATCCTTGTCGTCACCTTGGAAGAGACGGTTGGACTCATCCACAGCTTGGTCCAGTTCCTCTTTGGATTCATCGACTAACGTGGCGCAAGTTTGGAGGGATTCGACTTCATTGGAACGGAACTTGGGCTGTTTAGAGAGGTGGACAAGGTCTTTAGAGGCAACCTCAGCCATGTCGATAGCACCAGAAAGTGCGTCATAGACTTTCTGCCTTTGATGATCGTTGTATCTTTCATTCGACGCTGCTTGAGCGTAAGAAACACTGAAGAGACTGCCAAGACGGTTTTAGCCATGGTGTTCATGCTTTTGAGTTTTGATATACTTCAGAAATTTGCGAGACACGAGAGTTTAGACAAAGAAAGCTGGTGGGATGAATGAATCTTTGTGCACCATGAACCATCTATATATAGTGGCCTTTTGCTTCTAATATGTCTCGGATATTGATTGCACATATCCTATTTCGATTCCGATATGGATTTTCTTACACTTATAGAAGCTGTCACACATACCAGTATTATTCCTATAGTTCCACTTCCACAGAGCCACACTAACTCTATTTTGCGAGGATAAAGGTTGGCGTAGTGGTTAGGAACTCAATCTGCCTGGGGGTTGTCCCGGATTCAAATCCTCATACCCCCATCCCCGCAGCATTAGCTGCTCCTTTGTACCAAAAAACACTAGCTCTATTTTGCGGATTGCAAAAGTTTATTAAGTGTTCGTTGTAGTATACGGATTTAAAATTCTTATATGAATAAGAAAATGGATTTGGAAGTCTTGTATGAATAAGAAATGGCTTTTGAATTCTTATTTTAAGAAATTC
Source organism: Spergularia azorica (assembly GCA_038382645.1). Classification (NCBI taxonomy): domain Eukaryota; kingdom Viridiplantae; phylum Streptophyta; class Magnoliopsida; order Caryophyllales; family Caryophyllaceae; genus Spergularia; species Spergularia azorica. The sequence continues at coordinate 4,014 of JBBYHQ010323162.1, read as the reverse complement.
ATGGGAATCCTCGTCATAAAAAAAGGTAACGAATCATTACAGGAATTCGTAATTTCCTTTGCCGGGAATTAGGTACGTAATTCCACACTTTTGTAGGAATTGGGATTTCCTATATATTTTGGGAATACTGATTTTTATAATTTGGTTGCTCTACTAGGAATTACATGCACTATAACAATTGCGTCATTGGTGGTCGAGGAAATGATTCGTTAACAGTGTGTCGAATCGGAGATCGGAGTTGGCGATGAATCCGGGATGGAAGAGTCCAGACTAAGGATTGAACTAGATGAATCTACGTTCTCGGTTTGATACTTTCATGAATACAATATTTGAGATTACAGGCAGACCATGCCCCGTCCCCTTGAGATCAAACAAGACTCAACCCTTTAAATCGCACAATCCTCTATCAGTTCAGATGAATAGTTTTCCAGGTAGGTTGGCCGGAGAGAACGAACTCTGTCATCAGGTGCAGATGAAGATCTGCCCTTTACCGTAGGCCATTGAAATAACCCGTCAATGGCGAATGTAACACTAAAGCTAGAACCGACTCAGATACGATCATACAAAGGAACATCTACTAGAGACTTGATTGTAGGAGTGAGAAATTGAAAATCAGATATCACAGATACGTGATTTTCAATATGGCCGTCCGCCCGTCCCAATCGAAATTCATGATAAGTTAGCATTGAAATGAACATACTATTGAGACTGTTTCAGCCGAAACAAGGTACACCAAGCGTAATCACAAACCAAAAGACGGTTACGAGTACACGGAATTTTTTTTTTTTGCACGCAGACCAACATACATTTTGACTTTCCTATGCACAAAATAAACCAATAGTGCAATCACTTCCGTAAACCCTAATTCGCTTCAATGAGCACCCTAGAAAAAGATTGGCAGAGCCAGATGGATGTGCAACATGACATTCCGCAAGATCATGATAGGATACTGCTGCTGTGTCATTGAGTCAAAAGAGGCTTGATGGCGACACAAAAGTCTAAACACAATGTACCTGCTACTCGTCGAACCGATCAGCATGCAAAATTAGTAGGATCTGTACAAGCAGTCCTTTGAGGAAGAAACCACCTTCAAAGGACTTCAATCAAATATCTCCTGAGCTGAAATTATGCTGTGCTGACTGCAAAGTTAGAAAAAAGTTAAGAAACAGAACAGATACAGGATAGACAATGTAAGTCTTGACATGTGTACAGATCTAGAGACGGTGGATACTTACTGCTCATCTTTATGAACCCGATAATATTTCTCAGCATGTTGCCGCTGGCCAATTAGTTGAGCAAACCTCTCATCATGGGTAATAACAATGAGCTGAAAATTCTCCTGGCCTTTTCTGTCTTCCATAATTCTGAAAAAGACGAACCAAGAATAAGAGACCGAGAACACATGAAGATGAAGTAACTGGCACTAACCAGGCAGATTCCGGTGTCTACCTCAGAAGAGCAGCAGCTAAGCTCTCAGAATTTGGACCATCCAGGTTTGTTGTTGGTTCATCAAGTGCCAAAATTCCACAGTTGAGGCAAAATGTTTCAGCTAGGGCCAGGCGTATTATAAGCGAAGCCAGTACCTAGCAAATAAAATGTTACAAAAAAGATGATGTCAAATATATTCAGAAGGGAGGATAAACTTCATGTCCAATAGATAACATATTATTTCACCGACTCTCACCTTTTGGCCAGCGCTACACCGTCCTCGCATTTCTAATTCTGCATCACCTGCCTGCATAAGAACCTGAGAAATTGCAAATTTTCAGTCTGTACACTGTGTTAAGAAAAAAGGCCCACACATATTATCAAGCACGCTATTACCTTATAGCTGTAAGATCTGGTTCCAGCACCATCAGAATCTGAATGTATGTATATGTAATCTATGTCTTGACCTCTGTATGTCTGCTGCCAGAGTTCCCTAATAATTTTATTGATTTCCTCCATCTTCATGGAGTGGAAGCGCATAAGTGCTCTGAAAAGGTGAATCAAAGGTAAGAAGATACACCAGCAATGACAACAATAACAACATTACCCTAGTACCTCAAAGCCTCCGCCCTACGGCGAGGTGCAGGTTTGCCCCTATGTTAATAATATACTGATGCTTTCGAAAAGAAGTATAGTGTGACTGTTACTGAATGACCCAGAATTGCAACAAAAGTTGGTTCGGCTAGTCTAATCCCAATATAAGAAGTGCAAACAGTCTAATGAGCCATTTTGCTTTATTCCATCTTATTCCAAAACCAAAGTATATAGAGCCTCGACTCAAATGGAAACGTTTAGGCGTCTAAACATCTGGAATAATTGGTACAATATGTGATTGTAATACAAAACTGCCCCTCAAAAACAATTCATAAAAATAACTTGTCTATGACATAAATAAAAAATCTCGCCTTTGATGGAACACGCTTTCCTCACGATTAGATGTTCTGATTAGCAGGGAAAACACTTCAAACGTTTCCCAATGAAAACTGAAATGGTTATATACGACGCCCGGGGGGGGGGGGGGTTCCGATATAAACATCCTTTTCATGTGTGTTTTAAACAGAAGAAATGACCTGTATTGAAAATGGCGCTGAACACTGTTTGACTACATTCTTTATTCTATCATAATCCAAAACACAAATTTTAGTAAATCTTTGGCCGCCTCGGAAGTGGAAGAATTGTACATGATAACAATTAAACACAACAAGATTACCCTAGTGCCTCAAAGGCTCCCGCCTATGGTGACTAAAGGGAAGTTTGGATGTAAGCAGTCTTACCTCTAAGTTAAAGACATAGAGAGACTCCTTGCAAATACACCACAATGAAAGTCGAGAATTGCATCGACGTGCTACTTCAGAGTATAAGAAACATGGACAATTTAATGAATCACTTTGCCTGACTTCCATTCTATTCCGAAGCCAAAGAATAGACACTCTTTGGCTCCATAAGAAATAGAAAACATCAAAACCATGGCAGATAACGAATAAAAACAAACGTCAACCTATGAAGGATAAAGATGAAATAAATTAAGACTACAAAGAATGCTCACTTGTCAAGAGCATTATAGTATCTATCCAGGTCTTTGTTTGCCATTTCTGAAGTCTGCCAGAACGGATACACAAGTCAAGAACACAGTGAAAAGTATCTCGAGGGAATATGCAGAAAACAAAGAATGAAGGTACCTTGAGCTGAATTAGTTGGTCAAAGTAGCGTTTGTCAATATCCTTATACTGTTGCTGTTTAAGATCAATCTTGTTCTTTGATATATTGCTTTCATACACAGACATTGTTCCACGACACCTATTCAGCTGCAGAAACACAGTGCAAATATCTTACTACTCTGTCTAGCTTTCTCATGCTATCTAGCTGCAGATACACACTCATCTTCCTAGCTTTCTCATGCTATTGATGTAGACCAGTATAAATATGAACAAGGATGCAGAAGCTCACTACAGAAACAAACACAACAACAGCAACAACAATAGCAAAGCCTTGTTCCCCGGACGAATTGGGGTTGGCTAACATGGATCATTAGCTAACACGCAGAAGCTTACTGAGGACCTATTTCAAATTTCGAGAGGTTATACTTTTTTAATTTTAAAATAAATAACTAGAGGCAAACTATCAACTATCAAGCATATACAGCAGACATAAATTGAAAATTTAGAAGCGAATGAGAAAGTTATACTTCTCTAATCAATTATGCATCTGAAAAGCGAAGACCTACAACAAAATTCAAAATTGAAAGCTTATGCTTAAAAAAGCCAAGTGGGATCATATCCAGTATTCAAAGCACGTCTGCCTTAATGGCCACTTAAATATTCTGCAATGCCAAATGCATTACACAACTATTTACTCAATCAACACGCCTACAATTTTCCATCGATAAAGCAGAGGACAGGAATTCAGGATAGCAACAAAATACAAGAATACCTCTGAAAGAAGCCTGTCCCTTTCTTGATTTAACTTCAACAGCTCCGCCTCAAATATCTTAGGACTTCCTATCTCGGCTTGCTTCTGTTCAAGTGA
>JBBYHQ010323134.1:0-15335 GCA_038382645.1 Spergularia azorica | reverse complement strand
AAATTTAAAAGCTAATTATCACCAACATCTTCATCTTGCCTCCCTAATTATTCACTCGACAAAAAACTTTATAGTTTTGGAATGGGAAAGACAAAGTCGAAACCCTAAAAAAAAGGATGGAAAGTTTAATCTGGACCAGAGGGAGTATTAGTGAAATTACAGTTGACAAACGTTTGGTTAGTTTAGTAATATGGTATGAATGTAACAAGTTTTGGTTAGCAAAATTACAATTGACATGCTTACAGATTTTGTATGCGGAGTATAAATTTTAGATTCAAAGATAATATGAGTAAAGTTAATACACGTGGAGGTACAGGTGCATGTCCAGGCCAATACAGATTGGTTAGTACGAGTTCGAGTCGGTTAGGATTACAGATTCTTAGTGTAGGCCAATTATATATAAGCTTAATTTTCTATTAATTTTAATAAAAGAGTAAAATACTCCACATTTACTCTTATATATAATGTCAATATTTTGATTATGCTTATGAATTTTAAATATTCAATTGAGTCAGTTTTAATACGTACGCTTAACTTTGTATTGATTTTGAGTATAAGCGGGCCAACAAGAAATGGGTTGAGTTTTACTCAAAAGTATGTATGTGGGACTAACAGGTACGTCGATACAGGTTATGAGTCCTAACACGGGTTTATGACCAAGAAAATGCGGTTGGGTAGGAGTTAAGTGTGAAATTGGTGACTGAACTTTGTGATGTTTTTGAGTTTGGGGTCTGGGAACTTTTTTGTGTGAGTTAAGGGTATCCATCCTACTCCATCCAATATTCCGTTAGTTTATACATAATTCATCTCTGTCTCTCTTATTTTCTGATTTTTCTCCCATATTTCTCTCTCCTCTATCCCCACCCTTATCACAGCAAGAATAATAACCTTCACATCATAATCAATCTCACACCTCCACCACAATCATCAACTAATTTATCAAGACACCATCATCATTTCGGGTGCTTTGAATTTGTGTATTGTGATTGTGATGTTTGAAGTGAGGATCATAAAAACCATGCAACAAAGAGATCGGCCTTGTGGTAACATCTTTTTTGCCCAGATGCGAAAGGTCAAAAACTTTGAATTTGGATCATTTACTTTTGGGGTTTCTCCATTGTTTAGTGGGTGTTCTTCATCCAAAAACAAATTAAAATGTAGAAGGAATAAAACATGGTTGATAATTTAGGTTTTGCAAGTAATTGGGGAAATTAGATTACTACATTCGTATATGCACGAATGAATAAATGTTTTTTCTGGGTTAGTCATGGCATATTTCGGCGGTGGCGTTGGGCTGTTGGTGGTGGTTCGTGTTTGGCAACGGTGGTGGGCAGTGGTCTAATGGTGGTTTGGCTAGGGGAAGTGTGGAGAGGGAGAGGAGAAACAGAGAAAGATGAGATTTTCTGGGTTTCGGTTTTCATGATACATGATCCAAATGTGATATGTGGTCCAGATTTTGCCATGTTTTTGTGATTGACCTACCATACCAATACAACTAACGGAGTGTTGGATGGAGTAGGATGGAGACCCTTAACTCACGCAAAAAAGTTCCCAGACCCCAAACTCAAAAACATCACAAAGTCGATTTCCAAAAAAAAAGAAAAAAACATCACAAAGTTCAGTCACTAATTTCACACTTAACTCGGTTGGGTAGCTACCACATTAGGTTAACTTTTGAAAAGACATTTTAACACCTAAAGTAATATTAAGGATGGACAAATTTTGGACTTTTATCATGTGTCCCGTACGCACATGTTAGAAAACCTATATTATATCACTATTCAAAGAACTATTATTAATTGTCTTTCATGTGCACAGGTAAAAAAAACATTCTAAAGCGAATATAGGAGTGTCACGTAGGAGAGGTCGACGAGTAGAGGAGTCGAGAGCTTAAGTGTTATATGAGACCGACTATAAGAAATGACTTGGATAAAGGGGATGGGGTATAGGGATTCATATAGGGAGGGGTGTGGGTTTTCAAATATAAGAGCTCGATAACCTGAAGCGTAGCATCATGTAAGTTAGAGTGCTGGGATGATGTTTAAAATGTTTTACGGGTGTGCGGGAGAGTCAGTTAGGAGGGCAGGTAAAGATCAGATGAAACATATGACGTACTTGGAATGAGGGGTGTCACCTAATTAAAATGTTGTCGGGTGGTGGGGGTGAGTGAGAGTTGGCGGTTAGTGATCGGTGTATATGAGTTAGTAATGGATTGTGAGGATGATAAGGAATGTTGATCGGGGAGGGGATCGACCGTCAACTGAGAGAGAAATTTGTTAAGAGGACAAGATCAGAGTTGTCGAGTACAATGCAAAGACGACGGGTGGTGGTGAAGTATGATGAGACTAAAAATAAGTTAGTAGGGGCAAGGGCTAGGCATGCATGCATGTAATAAGTGAAGTTTTTTAAGGGTGTGATGCATGTAATAGATCACATTGAAGACACAAAACCACTTAATCTTGAGTTCTCGATTTAGATCTTTGCGTTTCTGTCAATTCTCATAAGTGTCATTACATTTTAAACAAATGTTTCTCCCTTACTTGGGGGGTTGCATTATCAAATAATGAGTTGACTCATAAATTGGATCTTAGTAGAGCTTTAATTATTCAAAGATATACACAAAAAAGGTTGTCTTCAACTCTTCAAGTAAACTTATTAGCTTAACAATAATTTGATCACCACCAGCTATATTCAGAAAAATTATTTAAAATTGAAATCTTACAATATTTTGTATATGAAATGAATGGTATAACCGTTGTAGTGTTGTATATTATCATCGATTTTTGTAACGTGTGGCCATTAGACACATGTTAAAACTCATATTGGAAGAAAAAATTCATGAACATTCGCAATGTACAAATGTACAATGGAATCTCAAGAAGATAAATCATCAATCATTCACAGATCAAAACCTGCCAATAATTTATTAAAACACCAATAAACTAAGATATATATACTTTTTACATATTACTCCGTAGTAATGGACTATGAACTAAGAACTAATGGTTAGGCAGAGAATTGATGCATAATAGTTGCCCCTAAAATATTGTACACAATTTTAAGTTTGAAAGTCAAAACAGGATGGAGTACTAATTTGATATAAAATCCTTTCTATAATAACATACAAAATATAAACAACACCAATTTTTAAGTTTGAAAGTCAAAACAAGTTATCTGAGATAGTGATACATTCTCAATTAAGTGTAGCAGCTACCAATTGATCAATAATGATTTCTATGCATTAATAATTATACATAATCTAGCGTCTACGTTAATATTGAAGTTGCGACTTATGATATAGTAGTACACGAAAACAATTTCTATATATTTAAGTTGGTAAACGAATTGAAGTGAAGATTTTTCCCAAGATTTTTCTCATGGAGCAAGAGTCTTACGTTAATCTTTTTGTAGAGCAAACAAGTTTGTATAATCGAATTCTATTGCCACAAAGCCTGTGTGGTGGATTGCCTCACCTTATTCAGTCATGGCTTCGCAATTGCTTATATGCTGCCGTGCTCTACTTCATTGCTAGCTTCTTGTGCATCCCGTTTTGGAAGGGCTATTCCTCCTCGACTCGAGGTACCAATTGTCGTCTACTCAAAACGCGATTTCTAATTATGAACATTTTAACTATCGCGTCTTTTGTAATGTGAGATGAAATGACATGCATCAGTTTTTCATTTTGTTTCGTTGATCGCGGATATGTCACATGTACAGGAGCCTATATTTCGAGAAAAGGTATGGTGTCTCAAATAGGCGTGACCCTGAAAGCAGTACCACTTGGCGTATTCTTACACACGGGAATGGAGTACGTAGTGGAGAAGGGATGGACAAAGTGTTTTCCTCGAATAAGTGATGTTGGTTTCTTACCATATGTCTATTATGTACTCGTGTACGTTGCAGTCGTAGAGGCTGGGACATATTGGGTACATAGATTGTTGCATGACATTAAGCCTATGTATAAGTATCTTCATATGCGGCATCATCAATACCGCAAGGAAGCTAGCCTCTCTCCTTTCGCAGGTAAGCTCTCAAAGCCCCCCGTTCGTGTTTGTGTTTGTGTTTGTCGGTGGCTCCTTGTAGGAGCTATTACGGCCCAGCCCTAGCACAAATGAGACTTGATTAGTTCAAAGATGCCAAATATATTAGTTGACCTTGGCTCAGCCTGGCTCAAGACAGATTTGGCCGACGCGCCAAAATCGGTCTAGCTCGGTAGGCACTAGGCGCGCACGACCCGACCAATTCACGGGCCAGGCAAGGGTCCAAGAAATTACAATTGAAACAGACCAAAAACTAGAATTCGGCCCGACTCTGAGCCTGGGCCTAATAAGTTCCAGTTTGTTAATGGGTCGTGCCATATCTGTCATTCAAGCCCAAGCAGAGTGACGGCCACTTTTAAATGTGCCGGTTCACAAGATCAAAATCACTTGATCTAACTTTTTTTTCGTTTTTTGTACACCCTCCTTCTCCAAATATGTCTTTCTCTCATTTCGAGACAATTCTTTAACCTTTGATATCTCTCTAAATATGAGGGTAAAAATTATGAAATTATAATTTTGTGAACGTATATTTCACAACGAATCCAATAATATAATTTTTACAATTTTTGACAAAATATTTTTTATGAAATTGAAGTCAAAATTTGTTTCGTAACTTGTAAACGTCATATGTATTGAAATGAAGGGAGTACTAAATTTGATTGATGACAGTGTCAAATCTTTTACTCCATATAACACATGTACTCCGTATTTGTTATGTAGGTTGGGCGGTACACCCGGTCGAAGGGATACTAATGGGACTACCCCATGGAATAGCAATGTTCATAGTGCCAACCCATTTCACCACACACCTAGCGTTATTTCTATGTCAAGGCGCTTGGGGAGTCGCGATCCATGACCGTAGCAATCAAATGTATTGGCCTCTCATGGATGCCGGACATCACACCATCCACCACACCTCAAGTCATTACAACTACGGCAACTTCACCATTTGGATGGACCAGCTCTTCGGAACTCTTCAACGCCCTAAACACATTGCACTTGAAGATGATGATAACGCACTTGTTACTACAAAGTAAAAGTACTAATTAATTACTAGGTACGTTAGAAAATGGTAGATAATGCAATGTTGTTACAAGGCTTTGATTTGATTTGTATACATACCAATCTATAATAGGTATATCTAGCAATTCATCTCTTTACGAGTTTGCGTAAAATTAGTTTGGCACCATACTGAGGTCTCATAGTGAAAGTAGCATAGGGCGCATGAATATAGTTTGGTGAGACGTCCAAAGCGAACCGTTGCAAAATCATGCACAACGCAACTTTCGCCCCCAAAAGCGCAAAATTTTGCCCGATGCAAATTCGTGGACCGGCGCTAAAAGGATAGTATATCGGTTGACCTTTGGTCGCTCTTAGAACACCTTCACTAAAGCGTCCCGGATTGAACACCATAGCATCGTTACCCCATAGACTCGTATCTTGATGTATAATAGATAACGGCAGAACAACTTCTGTTTCTGCTGGAACAAATAACTCCCTTAATTGCGTGTCCTTGTAAACTTTTCGTATTAACATGTATCCCGGTGGGTATAACCTAAGAACCTCGTGTATAATCGCACTTACCTACAAGAAACACAAAGAGCGAAATCATTTGGTGACAACTTTAAACGTGTAATGTGATCATAATAAGATCGATGACGGTACTTACAACATTGAGATTGCTCATACTTTGGTAGTCCGGAATACCATCTTTGCCAAAGACATGAAGAACCTCAGCTCTTGCACGTTTTTGCCAAATTTGATGCTTGCTTAACAAGATTAGTGTCCATGCTAATGATGTCGTAGTGGTGTCTGAGCCAGCCAAATAGAACAACTTACATTCTTGAATCACCTCCTCTGTTGTTAATCCTTTCGTTTTCTCATTACCATTTTCTTCAATTTCTCTCAAATTTGATTCCAATAACTTACCCAACAAGTCATCTTTATTTTCCCCTCCTTCCTCTAATTCCCTTTTCCTTGATTCAATTAGCCTTCTAAGTAGTCCTTCTACTTCTTGCCCAATTTCCTTCACTCGCCGGTTTACTTTCGTCGGTAAAAACCTAGGAATATACGATTAGTACGTAAGTTAAACTAGTACGATTTATTCAATTTTCGGTCGATTACGCTATGTCAAACAAATTAAATACTAAGAAAAAAACGATACCAAACGAGAAGTGTGACAAGTACGGATATATTAGCGTGTACCTCCATCCAGGAATGTAAGTTGAAGCAGCTTGCACATTTTGCATCCATAACTTGACATGCTCAGTTTGCAATAAAAATATTTTCTGGCCTTGTTCATAAGAGCTTCCAAAAGCTGCTCTAGAAATTACATCACCACTTAAACATTCAAGAAAAGGCCACACATCTACCTCAGCTAATCCTTCTTTTGATGTTAGTTCTTCCCATGCACTTATCATCGTGCTGCAACTTTGGTTTACTGGTTCGATCATATTCTTCATTCGATCGAAAATATAAATGTTAATAATAGAACAACAATCAAATACGAGAATACGTTAAATTAAACAATGTCGCTGCTTTAACATGTTATTGGTGACGTGAAGATACGAGATTTAATTTTGACTTACTAGTGATGAAATTTGGTAAAAGTGAGGTGCAGGAAAAATATATACCTTCAATTTTTCTTTGTTGAATGCAGGGTTGACAATCTTTCGATGTTTAGCCCATTCCTCACCTTCATGGCCAAAGAGCCCTACTAAAATTAACTGCGTAAACGGATGATTCGGCTTTCGGAAATCTTCATGCCTTACAAAAACATCTCTTATTTTCAGCGGATCAGTGATAATCAACCACGGTGTCGGCCCAATCCACGCAAAAGGATCTTTACCTATAATGTTATTAATTACCTCAGATCATCGATAATTTTTTGTTAACGCTCTATTCAAAAAATCGAGAATAAAAATCAAACCAAACGTTAATAATAATCCAAATGAACATAAGCGGTACTACTAACCATGTTTGCGAATGGTATGGTAAATGAAAGGCACGACACGACGCAGATGGTCATCGTCGAAGTCGATAGGTGTGGCTAGTGAGTCTTTAGCCAGGGTAATGAACTCTTTAAGGTCTCCGATCACAGGCTTGTAAGCATTACCGGCGAGACCTTGTTGTCTAAGCAACTTCTCTATCCGCTTTGGCTTAAACCACAGCCTCTTTAAGGTTTCGAGAAACAGTACTACCAATAACGCTACTAACGCTGGTATGATCATATTAGTTTTCATCTCTTTAGCAAAACAAAGGAAACTAATATTGATGAATGAAACCATTTATTTTGTACACAAATTAATTTTAATTTACTACCTTTGCTAATGTGACATACTTTTACGTTAAGAGTATATACTCCTATTAGGCAAACAATTTTATTTAAACATGAAACTTCTAGCAAGCTGCGTGTACTAGCTAATAAGGTATTGTGTGAATCTATTAAGGAATATGATCATATCATGATCATGTAATAATTATGTTCATATTGTATTTCATAATTACCCACAATACAATATGAACATAATTATTACATGATCATGATAAGATCATATTCCTTAATAGAATCAACTAATAAAGATCATATTGGATTCATTCAAATCAAATCATGTTTATTCGCACGGTATGAGATCAATGCATATAATTATAAGACTATAATATCCCATTTATCTTGTCTATTTGTCTCCTTAATTATCAACTTTTTTTTTTCAATTATGATGAGATGATCGAATCGAAATCCCATGAAATCATATAAAATCATATCAAATTGGATAAAATTAAACCAAATCAGATGTTAACTAGTAGAGAAGTTTATTTTATTAGTCCAAATATATACTCCACATTCCAAGAACATACACACTATCATATTCCAAAAATATGCCATCAGAGAATTAAGTCTAGTGAAAAAGATGAAGATGGAGATGCTAGGATGATATATCTGTGCATATGATCCACCACAAGCACATTGCACATACATGCGAGTTACCCAAGAATAACAAATATAAAGCCATGAAGGCCTTTGTAGCACAGACATCTTTCTACAACCAGCTACTACTGTCCGAAAACCTCTTCTGGTGGCTACCTCATTTCTTACAATCCTGGCTTCGCAACTGTGTATTTGCCACTGCCGTTTATCTGGTTACCAGCTTCATGTGTGTCGATTTTTGGAGACGTTACTTTGCTGCTTCTCCTAGAGGCAAGTTATACATATTACATACATATGAATATATAATCTTCACAATTTATACGTAAAAACGAGCATAATACAACAATTACCGTGCTATATACTGTAGAATTGTAGGTTATTAGAATGATTGGCTTAAGTTTTTTTTGTTAATCCGAGGTTTAAATTCATTCCAACATCTTAAGAATACATTTGTCTTACATGCAAATTGATAGTTAAGACGTTTTGTTGGATTGGTAATGTTTGGTTTATATTTTTTTGACGGTGGTGTTACAGGATCGTTGATTTCGAAAAAAAATATGCTCTTGCAAATAGGCGTCACCCTGAAGGAGATGCCCTATGGCACCTTATTGCCTACAGGAATGGAGTATATGGTGGAGAAAGGGTGGACGAGATGTTTCCCTCGAATCACTGATGTTAATTTCGTAGCCTATCTTTGTTATGTGCTCATCTATCTCGCAATCGTAGAAGTTGGAGTTTATTTGGTACATCGCTTAATGCATGAGGTTAAACCAATCTACAAGCACATTCATAGTCGACATCATCTTTATAGGAAAGAATCAAGCCTTTCACCTTTCACAGGTAAGTTTTAACACATGCATTTACATTGTCATTGGTAATAGGATTTTGGGCAACCATACCTTATAGTTGCACAATTTTGCGAAAACATACCTTTTAGCAAAAATAATTGCGAGACCATACCTTATCGTTCTAGTCTTTTGTGAAACCATACCTTGATTGATCTTCCGGTACAACTAAGCCAATCTCTGGCATTTACTCATTGATCTTCGGCATTGACTCATTAAATCCATAAATGTTGAGAACGAGAGAATGAGATGGTGGAAAAGCTTATCATTCTCATTAACAGAGTTCGGTATAAATATAATTGTACAAGGTGTGAACATAATAACAATCTACCTAAATTAGCTAGGGAAAATACTACATAATAGGTAACAATATAAAGGCATTATCTTGATTACAATATTAACAATAATAATATATACTAGGAAATATATTATTTTCTCATACGGCCCCGCAAGATGGACGTTCGAAAAGTAAGACTAATCTTGGATAAAATCAGAAATGACGATGCTTGGTTGCTGTTGATGTCTTGCACATTCGTGAGTGATGAGGAGTGTATAGAGTACAACGGAAAGGTTATTTGAGAGTAGGATGAGTTGGTAAAATTTTGGGAGATTGTGACATGAAAATTTGTAAGAATGAGAGTCTAGGATCAACAAAGAGAATTGTAAGGGTGGCCTTGGTTGGAGTTTGGCCGAGAGTAAAAAAGTATGGAGATGGGATTTTTATTTTTTTGTTTTTGTTTTTATTTTGTTTTTATTTTTTTTTTAAGAAAGCATAAAAACAGAGGGTGTATGAGAGTTTGGGTTTGAGTGAATAGAAAATTAATGTGAGGGTGGCCTTTGGATGGAGTTTCGCCGAGTGAAAATCCGGGTTAACATTTTTTTTTCTGGTGGAAAATTTGAGAAATACATGAGGGAGTGTTTTTTTTTGGAGGGAAAAAATAAAATAATTACGAGTGAGAAAGGGTAATTTGGAAATTTTGGGGTTTGAGACAAGATTTAAGGGAATAAAAAGATGTGAAAGGAAACAAAAGAATATGGTGTTGCCTCTGGATTCGAGTTTGGCCGAGAGTAGTTGATGTGAGGATTAAAAGATAGTTTGGAGAAGGTTGATTAAGGGAGAAGAGGAAAGTATTGGATTGAATTGCACGTAAAAAGGACAAGAAAGAGTTTTGGGTGATCAAGATTATCATGATCGAGAGGTTTAGGAGACTTGTGACGTGTGAGGGTTTAGATTAATTGACTTGAACGAAGATTGTAAAGAATGAAGAAGGTATGGAGAGGAAAACAAAATTGGTTGGTTGATCAAGATTTAAGATCGAGGGTATATAAGATGAGGAGGAGATGAGCAAGAGTGAATTTCACCTTGATAGGAGTTGAGTTGGCCGAGAGATGAGGGTGACCGGAGCTTGAGGGTCGGCGGAGCTTGAGAGTGGCCGGAGCTTGAGGGTGGCCGGAGCTTGAGGGTGGCCGGAGTAGAGGAGGGTGGCCTAGGGTTGGATCACCGGACAAATCCCGGATTTTAATGCGGGATGATGATCAAGTCAACGATCGGGTGGTCATCCGTGGTTCGATTCGTACGAAATTTGGCGAGCGTGTTGAGCACACAAAAGTCTTCGATCTGAACGGTGGAGATCGTGTTTAGAGCTTTAGTTTTGGAGTTAAGATAAATTTTCGAGAAGGGTGATTTTGAGGGTTTAGAAGGGTTGTGGCCATGTTTAGGGGGTTTAGGCCATGGTTTTTGGAGTGTGAGATGGGTGGCCGGAGCAGAGGATGGCCGAGATTGAGAGGGTGACCGGAGATAGGGAGGCCGAGGGTTTGGAGTTGAAGCTTTTCGGAGGGTTAGGCCGAGCATAGGATCTATGCTCTGATACCATGTTGAGGAGAAGATAATGAGATGGTGGAAAACCTTATCATTCTCATTAACAGAGTTCGGTATAAATACAATTGTACAAGGTGTGAATATAATAACAATCTACCTTAATTAGTTAGGGTAAATTCTACATAATAGGTAACAATATAAAGGCATTATCTTAATTACAATATTAACAATAATAATATATACTAGGAAATATATTATTTCTTTATAATAAATTCCGTGCAATTAATTTTTCCCCTGATCAATTTTTGCCCAATCTTTATTCCCCAAATCGATTGTGCAGAAAAAATAAATAATCCCCAATTCAATTTTGCCCAAAAAAAATCTCAAATTCATACTGTCCAAGGCCATTAAACATGTTTGAGGGAAATCGAGATTGCCCTTCTGATCTTCCGGACAAGTAAGGCATCCTCTAAATTAATTTACTGCTGTTTGGCCAAGCTCTAACTTCTCTAAAAGCGATTGCTATCTAGAAACATTTTATGAGAAACAATTTCTGCAGAAATTAGAAGGTGTTTGGCAACCATAATCGATAAGCACTTTTGAGAAATAGAAGTTGTTGGGTATCTATTTGGCCTTTATTCTGTTAATGAGCTTCTATACGTTAATTTGTTATGTAACTGGATAAAAACCAGATAGAAATAAATAAATTTTATTTGATTCTTATCTTCAATTTGTTTTTGTTAATGATAGAGATGCAAAATCCCACATGCCACACCAAAAACTAAAATGGGAACATAAAATGGTAAGTTGGTGATTATGTGAGGATGGAGAGAGAAAAAGAGTTGTGAGGATTTGGTAGAACAAATGAGAAAGATATTTGTTTCTACTTTTCATAATCAGTTTCTTTAAAAAACTGTTTTCTGAAAAAATAATGAGTGTTTGGTTCAACATACTACAAAAGCATTCATTTGTTATTGTAATTTTTTTTTGTGGTCAAATTAAAAATATCTCACAAAAAAAAATATTTTTCGAGATTCAAAAACACCAATTTGGTGCTTGTGTCTTTTAGGGTCAATATTTTATACTTTTATTAAATAGTTTATAACTTATAAATAACTCTATGTTTGACTAAGTTTATAGTTTTAGGGACTAAAACCACTTTGAAAAGCTAGGCCAAACACAAACTAAGTGTGGTCTCACTTCAATTAATTCACACAATCGTCATTCTGGCTTTCGAAGCGGAGGAAGTGTTAGCCATTCCGATTGCTGATTCGGTGTGTGAGGATGTGTTGGTTTGGCACTATAGCGAAAAAGGTGAGTACACATGAAAACCGGATACCACTTTGCCCGTAATAGAGTGTTGGTAGCTGGGGGTGGCGTGGGGAGAAGTTCGAAGGGGAAGAATGCGGATATATGGACGCGAATATGGCATTTTGATGTCCCGCCAAAAGTCAGATCTTTCGCTTGGAGAGTGTGTAAAGGAACGATTCCTTCGAGAGCAAAAATACAGAGGAGAATTGTAGATGCGAATACCTTATGTCCGAGGTGCGGTTTAGTGGGGGAGAATGATGTACATGCTATTGTTCTATGTCCCGCAATCATGAGGGTGTGGGAGGTGGCTGGTATCGACATAGAGGCTTGGGATGGATGTCGAACGGGAATAGAGCTATTTGAGCGTTGGTTGAAGTTGGATGAACATGGAGCTCTTAAGGGTGGGATTTAGAGGGTGCTGGTTTTTGCGTGGGTTGTATGGAATGGGAGAAACGAGGTGGTTCACGGGGGTCCGGAGTTGGAGACAGAAACAATAGCGAATCGGGCTGTGAGTTTTCTCAAATCTTTCTCCGAGCAGGCACATGCAGCAAAGGAAGGAAAGAGGCGTGAAAACACCGCACCAAATTGCGGTGGAGAAAGGTGGAGACCACCGGAGATGGGTGTTGCCAAAATTAATGTTGGCGGGGCGACCTTGGGGGAGCGGGGATTGGGGATGGGTGCTGTTATTAGGGGCTGTGATGGGGAGATTAAGAGGGTTGCGTGTAAGCAAGTTCCGGAGAGTTAGGAGCCGTGTGTGGTAGAAGCGAAGGCGGCTTTGCTTGTTTGCAGGTGGCGTGGCAACAACGCGAGGAGCATGTAGTACTGGAGTCCGATTCTCTGCAACTTATTTCTCTTTTAAAGTCCAGGTCGTTGCCGCCTAGTTATTTTGATTTGATCATTTTGGACATTTTGAACTTTTCGAGTAGGTTTGTTTCGTGTTCTTTTAGTCATGTTCGGAGGGAGGGAATAGGCTGCTCATGTAATGGCTCATAAACGGCCGGTGGAATACTCTACTAGAGTGTGGGTAGACACGGGCCCTAGCGATGTTTTTGATATCGTAGCTTCGGATTTCATTACCGGAGCTGCGTTAGTAATATGAGTTTATTCATTTAAAAAAAAAATGAATAGTTTGGCTATAGCTTGACACTTGACATATTATTATACCAAAGATCTTGAACTCAAAATTTTGATCCGTAGATGCTTGATAGAGGACTCTTTTACTAATTAACTTGATATGGCTATGGAGGTTGCTCTATCAGAATTGCAGTTGACATTGAGCTAAACAACTCTTTGGATAATCGATTCGTGGAACTAGAATGGGGGCAAAAATTGATTTGGGGAAAAATTAGTTTGATGGAAATTATAAGCTTAGTGAGTCAATGTGGGGATCAATGGATCAATGCCGGAGATTGGCTTATTTTGGTGGGGAAATCAGTTAAGGTATGGTTTCGCAAAAGAATAGAACAATAAGCAAGGTATGGTCACACAATTATTTGTTAAAAGGTATGTCTACGCAAAATCATGCAATCAAATGTATGGTTTCGTGAAAAACCCTTGTCATATTTGGATTTTCATCTTTCTAATAATGTAGTCATATTCGTTCTTTGAAGCTTGTTTGGATAGAGGCCAGGCAATGGAAGGAAAGGGAAGGGAGGGGAAGATTTGGAGAGATAAATTCAATCCCCTCCATTTTTCATCTATATCTCCTAAAGTGAAGAGATTCGAAGGAAAAATTGACCATTTTATTTGTTCCCCCAATTATTTATTACTACAACAATACAACCATACTTTATTAAAAACCTTAAATAACCCTCTTCCCTATCTTTCTCCTCCCCATCCTTCGAGTCACCCTTGCTACGACCTTTTTCCCGTCGCCACTCCACACCCTCCACCAACTTCGCCGGCGTCGGCGCCATCTTTGCCACTGCCATGCACCGGCGACCTCATTCCCCACCATCACAACTACTAATCACCATCCTTACACCTCCCAATTAATTTTAGATATATGTTTATCAAAATTTGAAAATAAATCTCCGGTGGCGTGGTGGTGTAAGTGTGGGGGGATGGAAGAGTATAGGTAATGGCCCGTATTGGGGAAAACAATAGAGGAGAGGGAGAAAGAGAAGCTTTTGCGCACGGTGGAGGGAGGGGAGGTGGTGGCTGTTGACAGTTGAATTGTGTCGGTGCCAAAAGTGGTGGTCGACGGTGGATGAATGCGGCAGCCGTGGGCGGCACGAGGGAGTGTGAAGGAGAGAGAAATGAGGAAATGAAAAGGTTGGCCAATAGGGTTGGGATTGATTTTCTTTTTATTGTTATTAATTTGTTATATTATATTAGAGAGATTCTACAATGGCTAGCAAGGTATGGTAGCCATTGTAAGATAATGACATCAGACCGTTAATTTCACAAAATGAATCATAGCCCTCAGTTATTTGACCTGATATTAAAAAAAAATGAATCATAGCCCTCTAGCCCCTCCACTGAACCCGTCGTAGCCTCAAATGTGCGCCCCCTCACAATCGAAGTCGCCCAAAAATGGAGAAAAAAAAATAGAGAAAACGGAGGTGGAGATGAGGGCGTCAATCGCGCAAGGGGTGGGGGCGGGACGGCGGGTGGGCCGGCCATTTCTCGTCCCGATGGTTTGGTGGTGGTTGGGTATGGCCGGTGGTGGTTCCTAGGGTGGTGAAGGGGAGAGAGACTTTGGAGTAGGGATGAGTGAGATACCTGAGATATTCATTTTTGATTTTATTTATTAATTATAATTATAATTATAATATGGTCAAATCAATCAAGGGTCAGGTTTTATTTCTTGGAAATCAAGGGTCGTTATTCTTCAATTTACAATGGCTACCAATACTTGGTAGCTATTGTAGAATTAGTTTATTATTATATATTACGAGCATTATTTTTTCTTTTTGATTTCTTATTTCATTCTACCACGTTTCTTTACCTTTTTCTCCATCTCCTCAGTCACCTATCCAAACAAAGGAATTTGATTAATCTCCCCCTCACTTTCTTCCCTCCCGTCCCTGTAAAAATGTTATCCAAACAAACAGTTTATAATGTTTTGAACATAATTCTTAATTTGATATCTTTTTTTTGGTTCAAAGACGAAAACAACAAAACTAAATAGCGACCAAAGTGGGCGAACCACATAGAAAGACGAGAGGAGAAGAGGGAGATACAAAAGAAAAAAGAATCTACCACGAAGGATACAAGCTTGTTGTTGTCAGAGCTATACGCCGATGTCAAACCACGACTCAAATCAAAATCATCAACTTCATTTTTTTTGAGGAATAAAAAACTTAACCTAAGATGTGTGGGGCTAGGGCTAACATAATAGGGAAAGGCTGAAGTATAGGCAGCCGGAGATGGGAGAGATAGCCATCTCC
>JBBYHQ010323124.1:0-15336 GCA_038382645.1 Spergularia azorica | reverse complement strand
GTGACAGTAGACGACGGTGGTGGTGGAGGAGACAGTATATAGGAGAGAGAAAATAAGGAGGTCCAGAAAAACAAAGCGTTTGAGGTCCTTTTTCCAAAAAAAAATGAAAACGTTGGACCCTCAAATGGTAGTTAACTCCGCAGCATTGTCCGACTACGACGTTAGAAAGAACACCCCGTCTTCCTACAACAAGTGAACAACCATCTTATCCGAAACCGAATCAATCACCCAGAAAAAACAAAATAAAAAATCACAGAAAAGGAAAGAGAAAGAAGAAACGTCAAAGTAAAGCTAAATGAGCTCAGACAAAGACGACAAAAAAAAGTGAACCGTCAAACCCAAATTACTGGATTAACCAATTTCTCTGATCACCGAATATCATTTCATTATTATTCTGGAATTTCATTTCATTGCGTCAACTTCAATCCGCCCTTTATTAATTCAATCGAATTATCCCCAATTTTATTTGTTTATCAATCTGCTGAAGTTGAACGCGAATTATGGACCGAATTAGATGGTTTACCATGCTTCTGATTTTCTGTTTGTTTAGGGTTTCCTATTCTAGAGGTAATCTCACTTTCTCCCACCTCTTTTTTCAATTCAATTTCATCAATTTTGCCCTTTCTGTGATTTTTTGGGGATAATTTTGTGTTATTTAGTGTTAATTTAAGCTGAGAAAAAGTTGGGTTCTTTTGTTATTATTGCTCAATTTAGGTGAATATATACATACCCATGAAAAATTTGATTTTGGGATTTTACTGGGGTACTTATACTGGGGAAAAAGAAGAAGTATAAATAAGGGTGTTTATTCCCTTTTTGTGTAGTTGTTTTGGATTAGATGGAGCGATAAGGGTAATTTTGATGTAGACGAGTTTGCGTAGCGTTGTTGCCAACTTGCCAATACACAGCTGATTTCATGCTCAATTAAGGTGAGATATGCCAATGAAACTTGACTAATACGCTCTCTTTTGCGTTTCATGATCACCCAAAAGTTAAAAAAAGAGCAAATTTAAGGTTGTGGTTTCTTGTTTTGGTTCAAAATGAGGCATGAGGGCAATTCTTGATGTAGACGAGTTTTCATAGCATTGCTAATGTCCTATTAGTGGTTACGATGGGGGTATTGGGTACAATAGGTCCACCTCCCCTTGTTTAATGTTGGCCTTTGCACCTTATGAATGAGAAAAAAACGAAGATCTTACTAGGTGAGAATGGATGCTAGTCGAAATTAATGTGAAGATTGACTTCAATGTATGCAGTATTAGGCTTATCTTTTGGTTAGGAGGGGTTCATTTTGATGCACTTTCATTGAATAGATTAGAAAACAGTATAGAAGTTTCACTAATTGAAACATTTAAAAGATCTGATTTTTATGAACTCAGGAACTGATTCTAGATATTGATGCGATATAGATCGTACCTTTCACTTAATATTAGACGCTGCGATTAAGAAAAAGAACTATGAACTGATATGGAAATACCTCAGCTGAAACGAAGTAATCAGGTCCCCCATGGCCACAAGTGTTCCTTTACCATCTTATTACGGGTAATTGGTTTCAAGAAGAAAACCCTTTTCGTGAAATTCAAGTCTGGGTCTTTATACATCACGAGTGAGATATACATTCACATGATGATGTGGTTTCATTCTCAGTGTGTCTCAGTGTGTCTCGGTGAGGAAGGGTAGAACAGCAAACAAGCGTTTACATTTTTTTTCCTTTCTAAAGACATAGAATGCTAATGCTGCCGTTGCGCAACGGCGCGGTAGGTTAACATCCGGGTAGCCCATGAGAAAAGAGCTTCACTTGGTGTGCTGCAGGCTTTAAGAGGCAACTTTTACCCCGAGGGCTCCTACTCACCAAGGTCATAAAATATGCTACATTTTTTAACACAGGGCTACAAGTACACTCTTGAGTTAATTTGCTGTTTCCCCCTCTAGATGAACTATAATGGGTAACTAATGTCATAACATAGAAATTGGGGCCCATTGCCTCAGGCTTATCCGCTGGTTACTGTACCTGAACGAATCTAATTTCTGTAAGGTCAAGCTTGGTACTTCTGCACCTGTATAAGTTTTTTTATGAACTGATAGTCTTCTCGCAAAGAATCCTCTAAAATTGTTTCTGAAATCGCATCATTTTTACTACTCCCTCCATTTTTTTTTGTTTCTTTACGTTGGGCCTGTGTTCCCCTCTTAAACCCGGCCCAACGTAAAGATTTGAGAGAAATGGAGGGAGTAGTATTGAGTTATGTGCGAGACTATGGATAATGTTATGGTTATTCTGACTGAATGTGTTTATTTTAGCTTGAAATTGCTGCTATTCTATCTATTTGTGGTATAGCTGTTCTTTCTTGACAATGGCTTTTGGAAGGGTTGTCAGGTTATGGTGGAGTGAGGTACTGGTTGTGTGATGTAAAGTTATGGAACTGGGGTGTCGTTTTAATCAAGTTTTAACTTTTCTTGTTCAGAGTTCAAGGTTAAGGATGATCATCAGTTGCCTCATTACAATCATACACTTGCCCACATGTTGGTGCAGTATAACGCTGCTGTAAGTATAGATAAACCAGCTGTAATTGTATTAGGAGATGTAATTCTTTATCTGCCTCACTTGGTGGACCACTATAGTAGCTATTGTACCATTTATTTGTTGACTCTGTTCTTTAGGCTTGTTCATGTTCTCTACACAACAATGTTAGAGCAAAAATGGAAATTAACCACTATTGATTCTCTGAGCTTGAGTTAGCTGATTGGCCTGCTAACTTTCTACAACATCATCATTACCCCAGCGCCAGGGGGGGGGGGCTGATGTATGCAAGCCTTACCCCTAGTGAAACATAGAGAGACGCACATGGATGACCAAAATGAAAATTGCTTCGAGGACCGCACCGACTGCTAACTTGCTATGTATGAAATTTATACATATAATAGTTATAGTTGATTAGACGCATGTAGTAGCTCACTTATCGTATTATGAAAGATTAGAAGCTAATAATGGTGGACCTTTAATGAAATTTGACCAAGTGTATTCATTACTTGGAGAAAGATAATTACATAAAATTGGTATTGTACCCTTACAAGTACTTGCCTAACCAAAGACTTGGTATGACATAGTACCCCAATAATTCCAAAATGGTTTTTATTTTGGAAGGTGCTCAATTGTGTAAAACAACTATTTGTAACCAGAGGCCGAACTTGAGAGTAAAATGAAGGGGGCCAAAGTTAATGAGACGGCGCCACAAACTGAACCCAAAACCTGTGACTCAATATGTTAGATGCACAATTTTGTTTACTTGGTATATCTAGGTGATAATATGTAACTATTTCAGGAGGGGGGGGGGGTGAGGCCCTTGCCCAGCACATGGAGATGTCTCTGTTTGTAGCAAAATATCTTAAATCCTCTGAGTCGTCTTTTAATTATTTTGTATAACCCATATTGCTAAGTAGCTGGTACATGTTGACAGGAGGATCTAGAAATCATCGGACTATGAGACCTCAAGGGAATTAGTTGATACTGCTGTTTTGGTTTTACGTTCATGAAAGTCGTCTGATGCATCATGCATCAATGTCTAAATGGTGTTTGATTGTTCTAATCTTGGCCATGAGGATTCTGTCAACTGTGTTTGTGCAGAATTAAAATTCATATGTTGCTGCTGAGAGTGATTTGAGTATAACTAACCTATGATGCTTCTAGGGTAGCATTTTGGCGCCGTATTACGATCTGATCTGAGGGTTTCTTTGGTCTCTGCAGGTTTACGAGTCAGATCTGACAGAGCTGTTTACTTGGACATGCTCAAGATGTAATGGCATGACAGAGGTGCTTAGTATTCTAGGCACTAATCAGTTCTGGTTTATTATTTCTTTTAAAGAATTTATAAGGCTTTTTGTCATGGTAACAGGGTTTTGAAGTCGTAGAGCTGATAGTTGATGTCCAGCATTGCTTGCAGGTAGGTCTCACTACTTTCTTATCATCTAACAATGTGTTTGTGCCCTTATGCTTGTTCAGGTATCTTAAACTATACATTTCATTCCCCTTGTATATCTGCTGCAGGCATACGTTGGTGTCGCAAGAAGTCTCAACGCCTTTATCATTGCGTTTAGAGGGACTCAGGAACACAGGTTACATATTATTACCTTTTCTGCTCCTACATACGCTGTACCCTTTTTTCTTATCCTTTGTGTGTGTGTTGTGTGTGTCGACACGAGCCCACCCCTCCGGCCCCCCTTTTGTCTATGGGGTGTCTTAAATTATTTGGTTGCAATCGTAATGAGAGTACCTGCCATAATAGTGAGTGGGATATGGACTTGAATGTGCTGTATCTATAATCGGTTTGTTTGAGCTTCTTTTTCGCACTTACTTTTCTACTCCTCTGTTGGCTTCTCGATGCCTAGAAAATCCATTTATGATTGATGGTTAGTTTGCAATATGCAACTTGTGTAGATGTGAATTAATACTCTCGCTGTCCCATATTGATGTTTCCATTGAGGAGAGAGATAGCAGATTGCCGGGGTTGAGTAAGGAGTGCTGAGTATGGCAGGTCAGCCGTTAAGGAAGAAGGAGAGAGGTTTGGGGGGTGGGGGGTTCATATGGGGATAGTTTAGTTAATATGACGGTCCCAATATGGTAAATGAGAGCATTACTATGGGACAAAGAGCAAGTAAAATTTATGTGGTTTCTTAGGCTGACAAGATTGCTTAAAATCTTATGGTAACATATTTTTTTTTTTTTTTTTTTTTTTTTTTTTTTTTTTGGTGATCTGTAACATATTTTCTTCCTCATATTTTTCTTTTTACTTTTAAGTTTTTATTGGTGAACACCAACTTTTTGGTTGTTTGCACCATGTGCTCTTTTCCTGGCCTTGTTGAAAATTTCTCCCTTGCTAATTACTTCACAGACAACTATTTTTTTTTTCTTCTAATAAAAGTAACTAGTGTTATGTATGGATAACACATATAATAGTATTATTAGGATAAAGAGAACTTTTTTGGATATAAGGCAGTAACAGAAGAGGGGTGAGGGGGGGGGGGGTATTCTAAAAGGGAAACTGCTGCACAGGCCGTGTACTATACTGTCTGTCATGGCCTTTGGGCTTCAGAAGCTGGTGGCAGCACTTTGATGTCAAATGCATGTCAACCGAGGTGCTAGCTTATGGATTCTTGCATTGTTCTTTGTCAAGGTCATGGAAGATTCCTGGTACTCCCCTTTTCCAGCTGTTAGATGCAGTTGCATCGTGGGGGTGCAACTCTCCATACAAGGTTTGAGCTTTGGATGGACTATGCATTTGGGTAAATTGATATCGGCAACTTCCTTGATGATGGAAGATGACTTATTGCCTTCTCTTAGATGTGTAATGTGCCTACACATGAGTGATATTGTTCCACGTTCATTTCTGCACTGTAAAGTGGCTGAAGTTTTTGGAAATAACTATTTATGTTGACAACGGGAACACCAGGTTTGTGCCATTGGTTTCTTGCACACTTACAATGATACTAATTAGGTGTAGGGGGAAGATAATGCTGTGCCTTTGGCTAAATTATGGAGTCTTTGGTTGGAGGCCGGGATTTTTCCCCATCTTTTGACATCTTAAAGACGAGTTACTTAATTAGCCTCTATGAGTCAAGGTGTTACAGTTTTGGAATGTCAGTGGGGTAAGCTATATATCTTGCTGTTTCAGAATGTCGTTGTAGTAATCTATAAATTGTACTTTGCGATTATTTCTTATCTTACCTGATTCTTTTAGAGGTTAGGGAAGACCCAAGATGACTTGGATGAGAGTGATTGGAAGTGATATGAGTAATTTGGTGCTTGAGAGAGTATGGCGTTGGATAGGGGTATAGGGCAGTGTAGAGAGACATGATCCATGTGGAGGATAGAGTTTGACTTCCTGAATCTCCGTTAACGGAAGAAATAGAAGCTCGAAAAGGAATACTAAAACCTAGTTCACTCGCTGAGTCTTTTTGCATCCATGGTCGAATGCTTAAGGCGCGATATAACAATAGGGGGTAATTCGTAGGTTCGATTCCTGCTGGATGCACTTGGAAGCTTCAGTTGGAAAGATTTAAGCTATTTAATATTTACAGCTGACTCATGCTATGGTCTCTTTGTTTGCTTTGCAAAATGTTTTCTAATGACTTTTTTGTTTTTGTTTGAAAGTTGTCCCTTTACTAAAATAATTCCTTTGAAGAACTCTTTCCGATGGATCATATGCCTATTCACTGAAAAGACTAGAAATCCACGCCTACCAAATGCATCAACAGCACGCCTCCACAATAACTATGTTGGTGTTATCCAAACTTTGAATTTAATGCTCATGAAGCTCCTTATTTAGTTGAACTTGTTCCAGAAGATGAGGATGAGATAACCTGGCTGCCTGATAGTTTGGAAAGTTTCAGTGTTAATAGTTTTTGCACTATTGTTCAAAATTTGGTCTCCGAGGTTGATTTTCGAGTTAGTGCTATTTGGAGATGTAAAGCTCCTCCGGAAGCTTGTTTTTTTGCTTGTGCTGCTGCTAAAGAGAAAGTCCCAACTTTGGAGTGCCTTAAACAAAGAGGTTTTAGTTTGGCTAGTCGTTGTGCTGTGAGGCAGAAGAAACTTTTCATCACCTTTTGCTCTCTTGTCCTTGGGTCTTGTCTTTGTGGCACACTGCTTATTCTTTGTTCGGAGTGAGTTGTGTTCACCCGCGAAGAGCCAAAGATGTGCTCTCTGGTTGGAAAAGGAGAATGAAGAAAGGGTGGATAGCCGAAGTGTGGAAGATGGTTCGAATAGCAATTTGGTGTACTTGGAAAGAAATAAGTCATCAATTTGTGATGATACTATGATGACACACCAAGACGTCAAACTTAGGTTTTTGAGGATGTTGTATAGTTGGAGTCAAGTGTTACATTCCCACCGACCCTTGACTTCCATTCTTTTTGTGGATTAAATTTCTCATGATAGACCTAGAGCTTGATTAGCTCTCTTTTGCATATGGGCGTCACCCCTTTAGGTGTCTTTTTGTGTATGGGAGTAACCCCTTTTGTGTCTTTTTGAATATAATGGTTAGGTTTTCAATCTTCACCATTTGACTATAATTTGGGGTGCAGATATGTGATTCTTTTGAGGAAAGCTATGTTTGCTCAATGATTTATTTGGTAAAGATGTTAATTCGCTATATGAACCACCCTTTGAGTTTAGGTTAACATTATAGTGTCTCCTTCCCCCCTGTTATTGCATGACGTTGCTATTGTAAAGTTCAATTTATTCTATATAGTAAAAGCAAGACATGGAGGCCGATGGACTAGCTTGTGAATGATTGAATTCCTTGTGCAGCTTGCAGAATTGGGTGGAAGATCTGTACTGGAAACAGCTGGATCTAAATTATCCAGATATGCCTGATGCAATGGTAAAATCATAAATGCACTACTCCTTTTGCTTGAGGCTCTTTCCACTGAACCCTGAATTGACTTTTGACTTCCTAATCTATGTTTTGCAGGTCCACCATGGCTTTTACTATGCTTACCATAACACGACCTTGCGAACTGGAGTAATAAATGCTGTTAGACGAACAAAGAAGTTATTTGGAGACATTGATGTCATTGTGATAGGGCATTCAATGGGCGGGGCTATGGCTGCAATTTGTGCCCTTGATCTCACGGTAATCAGTGTTAAATTAATCTGTGGCAGCAGGTGCAAGCATTGAAAATTTGAAATACGTTTAGGTTATTTTCGATCTGAATTCTCTTTCTGATTTTCAAAAATTGAAAACTATATACAAACCTGTCTGGAAACTTAAACGAGAAAATTTGACAAAGCTGTTGTTTTGAGCTTTCTGTGTGATTATTTCAAGGACTGCTTGAGGCCAATGGACATAATGAGGCAAGATTGTATTAGTGACTAGTGATTTATCAATGAATGAGCATGGCTGTAGTCTGTAGGATATTGGAAAAAATTACAAGATCTATTAATATAATCAAACCTAGTTGATCGATACTGGGAAATAATTTGCCTTCTCCAACCTGAATCAAATCCGAAAGTTAGGCAGGGATAGACTATTTGGGCCTGAGGCATGGGAATCAAATCAGTGGAGGGAAACAAGGAGATGATCTCTCACAGGAGCACCTTGGCCTGCAAAATCATTTGGAATAGGTGTTATTTCTAGAGAAGCAATACTACAGCTTATGAAACCCTAGCTGGGTTGGTGGCTTCTTGAGGTGGTTGGCCTAAGACTGAGATGTTAGCTCTGAGCTCGAGACACAAGGAGGAAATGTGCTCTCAGATGAGGATGGTATATACAGCTCATTATTTATGGAGGAGTGTTTTAATTGTCCAATGATAAGAGGGTCTTTGTTGGGTTGCTATCACGGTGCAACAAATGCAGTGGCTGGAGTAATCATTTGAGGAGGAGTTGTAGAGTCCTGCATTTGGCATGGCGAAGGAAACTCCAGGACCAGAGGAGTTTACTATGTCTTTCTTCAAGGGACACGGGAATGAGTTGAAAAATGATCTAGTTCTGATTTTACATGATGTTCATCAGTATGGGATGCTTTGAGCATGACTTCTAATTTCATCACTGGCGCTCTAGATCGATCAAAGTCGCCGATCTTTTGCCTATTAGTCCACGTGCGAGCGTATATAATATTGTAGCTAAGGGCCTGTTTGGTATCGTTTTCTGTTTTCAGTTTTCTGTTTTTTTGAAAACCAAAGTCTCGTTTTTGAAAACCAGAAAAAGTGGTTTTCAGTTTTCAGTTGTCAGTTTTCATTTTTTGTATGACTATTATAGACCCAAACAATTTAAAGTTAATTTTGTAGCTTATTTAACTAAATTTTTTTCGCAAAAAAAACCAAAAACTGAAAACGGCAGTGATACCGAACAAGCCCTAAGGTGTTGGATGTTCGTTTAGGAGTTCTGATTTTTTGGCACAGTTACATCTTTGCAAATTGCATTTATCGAAGGGCAAATGAAATATCCGTGATGCAGCTTTGGTTGCTGATCAGGCAAGGCGTAGGATAGGGGAAATTAAAAAAAGTAGGGACTTGGAGTGTGCTGGAGGCAACAGGTTAGAGGCTGCTTGTCTAATGCCATTTTTCAAGTTCACCTACAATTCATGGGTACGCTGGCTCAGGTTCTGCTACAGGACTTGTCGGGTCTAATTGGTTGGGAGGATCTGTATTGGCCACTTACCTATTGGGGGTTACCTTGGGGCCTTTGGGGGGGGGGGAGGGAACTTGTTCTTCATCTTTCTGGGGTCCGGTTATTGCTATGTGGCTAGCCTTTAGAGCTATGAGTCAAATTTGGAAGGCCAAAGCTCCTAAAGAACGAGATTTCTGTTGGACTATGGCATAAGAGAGGTTTGATACGAATGCCGTTCTTCGGCTGCAGAGGTCTCATTTTTTTTTTTGTCACTGTCAATTGGCATATTGTTTGTGGCATCGGCTTGTTATCATCTCTGAGGAGGAATGGGTTCGTCCTAGATCTCTCGTGGATCTCATTCGGATTAAAAGCTAAGAGTTAGTGAGTACTCAGAAAGGATGGCAGGGTGCTATGGAGATGGCTGTTTTGGCAGTTTTCTAGTGTGTTTGGTTCAAGTGGAACCCTCATATATTTCCAGAGATGCATCATTCCGTAGCTTATACCGAGGGTGGGGTTGTTCTCTACTCGGGGAGAAAGCTGCGAATACCCTTTCTTCTCCTTGTAGAGTCAGAACAATTAGAATTTCTTGCCTCTGGCAGTTTTTATTATTTTATCAAGAAAATAAAAAAAATAAAAGAAATTGAGGTATCAGGGAAACCAGTGAGGCTCATTGGCTCAAGCTAAAAGAGTTTATCTCGGTGGAGCAGAAGGGGGTATTTAATAGCACAATAGCAGGCAGTTTGTTATTTGAATTCTTTATATTTTGGTTTTAGCCCCACCCTCTTTTGGCGCTTTAATGTTACTCTGTCTTCCTCTCTTTTGGTGCTGACTAAGGCTCTGCTGTTTGTTTTTTGGATCACTGATTCACATACCTTTCTGTTCTATTTTTCTGCCATGCACAATCTCATACTGAGAATTTTGTCATGTTGGCAGGTACATCACGACATTAACAATATCCAGGTTATGACTTTTGGGCAACCTCGTATTGGGAATGCAGCTTTTGCTTCTTATTATACCCAATATCTTCCAAATACAATTCGTGTCACCCACGAGCATGATATGGTGCCGCATTTGCCTCCATATTATCGTTACTTTCCACAGAAGACGTATCATCATTTCCCTAGAGAGGTATGTTGTAATTTACTAAGCTGAGATGAATGAGATCTTAGTGCCTTTCATGTTTTCAGCTTTTAGTTATGCGTACGTAACTAATTGAGTCTACAGAATCGACCATGGCAAAAGCATGAGGCTTGCATTAAAAAGTTAGAATTCTAATTATAGTTGTGAAACCCTACCTTTAAAAGTTCCGACTTTGCAAAACCCTACCTTCTATAATAATAATTGCGAAAAACTACCTTTAAATAAAAAAAAAATTCGCAAAACCCTACCTTATTGCATATTTCCGCCAAATCTAACAGTAATCCATCATTGACTGGTTGTTGACCTTATTTTCCCACTTTCCTCTTCAACAATCCCCATTTTCCTCATTCTTTCTCTATCCTCCTACCCAGATTTCCCCAATTCCTTCTCTCTCCTCTTCCAATGTTTCAGCTGGCATGATCCTAACCATTATGATGATGAATGCCAAGTTGGCAAGTTGCTCAGTATAAATGGCCCGTAGCCCTTCCAGTTCCATCTCTCTCACCTGCAATTCATTTGAAAATTCCACCTTCTTCTCTCTCCTCTCCACTCTCTTTTCTAGTTTAATTCATTAGAGTCTAACAGAAGCAAAGTTTCGTTTCAATCAAATGCTATCCCTGAATTCCTCGCCGTCCAATGATTTAATTTGAAGAACTTACCAAAGATTTACCTCTATAATTTTCAAATTTGACCTGTTCAAGTTTCACACTTTGGTTTGGGCGGATTTAATTGAAAATGGGGAAATCTGGGTAAAAGGAGGAGAGAGACGGGATGAGGAAATTAGGGATTATCGAAGAGGAAAGTGGAAACTTAAGGTCAACAAACAGTCAATGATTGATCACTCTTAGATTTGACGGAAATAAGCAATCAGGTTAGGTTTTGCAAACTTTATTTTAAGGTAGTTCGCAATTATATTATAAAAGATAGGGTTTCGCAAAGTCGGAACTTTTATAAGTAGGGTTTCGCAAAAAACCCTTATTATTGCAACTTCCATTTGATCTATATGGTGTTTTTACTTGCGTCTTTTTTTTACTTGGTCACTTGTTTTAATTTTTTCAAAACTCAAAAGCTGTGGAGTTTGATGGATAACAACTGATGAGTGAACTGGATAGTGGAAACCATATGCAAAGACGGTATGAAGGAAATCAATGTCACCTACGAGCTGTATGAGAGACACGAAGATGCGGCATACTAGGAAGGTTGGAGTGTGTGAAGGGCGTCTTTACTAAAAAGCTAGGTTGGAGATAAGGAGATTAGTGCTAGATGGCAGTTGTACTTTGGCTAGCTGCATGATGGGGATCGTAAACATATTATTGGAGATATAGAAGTCTCCTATAGAATGGTTTATGAAGAGTTTTATGTCTAAAAGTCAGACGGATAAGTTAGAAAGAAACACTACTGAAAAAGATAAGATTAAAGAAAGCAGTAGGGCCCTGATGACGTATCATTTGAGGTTTGGAGGTTTATGCCAGGATTGTTTTGGGGAACCAACTTGGCTTTGCGGCGATGATATCTAGATGGTCTATTTTTTTTTATATGGAATAATATGTACTACTATAGCCAAAAGAAAGCAGAAGAGGAAATTTCTTGGTGATTCATTTCACGAGGCAGCTAATGAAAAATCTGTTGGATACGTAGAAGGATGTGCATATGGTTTCAATTGATCTGATGGTATAGGCGTATGATAAAGCCAGGAAGGGAAGTACTTTGGTTGTAAAAGCAAATAAGGTAATTTCACATGTACATAAATACTAAGAGTTTCTGAGTAACCTAAATTCTGCACTATCTAAGCTCATTTCTTTTTGCTGGAGTCACGGGCGAATGGATTGATACAAGTGTATGGCGTTCATAATGATATTGTGCTGGATAGTAAGAAAAAGTCGTAGATACTAAGTTTTGTGGAGACAGGCTTTGGAATCTCAGGATTTTGGGTTGAGTCAAAGACAGACTGACTGGAATGTAAGTTCTGAGGTGATAGAAGAAGGGACTTTGGTCTGCTCGTATTAGATACAGTATGATATGGTACGAGTTGGGTGAGGACATGATATACAGGCATGCAGCCTAATTAGCTAGGGAAGCAGACATAGTGGCCTTTGGCTTTGGGACACCACACCAGTTGATGTGTTTGTAGCGAGAGAGAGGAGGTTGCGTGGTTAAAGTAGGAAGAGTGAAGAGGGAGGATGGCTTTTAATCATAATTGCTTGGCCGCCACATACTTGGACCATTTTCGGAGCTACTCAGGACCTTGCTCATACGAGAATGTAGGAGGTATGGTCATTCGTATTGATGACATTCGAAAAGTCATCCAGTTATAGGCTCCAAGTTTAGGAAATTTGCTCTTGCTGTGACTTAAGCTATCTTTACTGTTGTTGAGGGTTAATACATTCAAAGCATTTAAAATTTGAAACTCAAGATTGGATTAGCGCATTGTATTCTTCGTATGATGTAAGATGCCAAAGACGGTGTTCTACAAAATGTTTGTTTCAGGTACCTGAGATCATTTGGCCATAATTAGGTGCTATTTAATTGTAAAAGATAGATTCCAAACCCGATGTTACCATTTGTGTTGTATCGTATTTTTCTTGTGTTGCGCTCATTTTTCTCTTGAATACTTCATACACTGTCTGTGAGTTTCAGGTGTGGTTGTACAACATTGGATTTGGAAGTTTAGTTTATGCCGTCGAGAAGGTGTGCGATGACTCTGGTGAAGATCCTTCATGTAGCAGGTAAAGACGAAAGAGAACTATTATTCTTCTGTTATTGTCAAAAGTTGTCTGTCTTTGGCACTGAAGAAATTCTTGAGTCTTGTTTTTATCTTTCGCTATGAATTACTGGAGTCTTATTTCCAAGTATGTTCTTATTGATTTCAAGGGATAAATAAAGTATTGACAATTAATTAGAACATGGGAAGGTTGTTATCACTAGTTTGTGTTTAAATAAAAGCACGGCCATTACAGTAAAACTCAGAAGATACGACCTAAAATAAAAAGTTTAAAAGATACAACAAATAATATAGACCAACAATAGTCTAATTGGTCTCCACTGTCTAGTTTATCTTGCAGTGGAGTCCTCAATCACGGCCACTCTCATTGCCAACCTTGTCTAGAGTAATAAAAGAATGTAAAAGCGAAGGCAAAACAAACTAAATCAAGGAATAGTATTGTTTCAACTTCCAACTCGTTTGTATTTTCTTGATTAGAGTAGTGAACCAGCTAGTCTGGGGATGATATGAGATCCTGATAGTGGTGTCAATCTACTGATGCTGTATGTTTTGGGCGGGGGGCTTCATGGACCTAGTTTCTATTTCCCTCCCTTCAGTATAATAGGGCAACATGGCTGCTATGAATCATAAAGCTTCTGTTTCGCCATTCTCAGAGATTTCTGAGCTATTGATAATTCACTTGATGTCGCAGAATCTCATTTTGCTTTGACACATGTTGTGCAGGTCGGTTTTAGGGAGCAGTGTGTCGGATCATTTGGTCTATTTTGGTGTCAATTTGCAGGCCGAATCCTGGAATTCATGCAAGATCGTGACTGGTCCTCGTCTTGCGAACTACAAATCAACAGATAATGCTGGAAATATAATCTTGTCCAAGTATTCGGAGTCTTCTGTTCTCAAAATGGACTCAGATACGACACTTGGGGCAAAGGCCATGTAAAATTCAACCTACGGATCTTTGACTGGAAACCCAGTTGGTAATGTAAATTTGTGTATATATGTGTACATGTTTCACTCTGTAAATTACATTTCTAAGTCGTGATGCTGTAAATAGTAGACTAAAAGCCTTCAAAATGTCAGAAAAAACTTCAACTGCACGTAAATGAAAATCTATTCTTTCTGTGTTGTAAAACCATTATAGCTTTGCTTTGATGCTTTCTGAAGCGAAGTCACAACTAGGCTTGAATTTTACTGACTATAGTAATTATCCATGGGTGAATTTTTGAAATCTAAAAACTTACAGGCCGGGCCTCGAATTAGCTAAAGAGCGGGCTGTCCCATGATTTCGATGATTGGAATCCTGATTTTTTTACCTTTGTAGCAACCAAAAGCACCTATATGTGTGGTAGTTACTTACGAGTTAAGACTTAAGACTTACAATTAGAGTACATGGAAAAGAGAGAGATGGGGTTAGCAACTTAGCATAAGCATAATATACATGAGAGCAAGATAGTAGTACCCATGTATGAATGAATTTATGGTCGGTAAATTATACCATGCTCCAAGGAGCACAAGGAGCATGGTGGTCCAATTATTTTAAGTGTGGTCCCTACTCCTCTACTGTGAGGAGGACCACCATACTCCTTGTGCTTCTTGGAGCATGGTATAAGCATTGATGTATGGTCTATGCTAATTAAGCAAAAGATTTTTGCAAATACTATGGTACCCCCGGGGTACGTAGAAAATGGTACCCGGGGTACGTAGAGAATGGTACCCCCTGGGCTTATTTATACCTGGACTTCTATTTATTTACAATTTGAGTTGGGCCAAAGTCTGACTTGACCCAGTACTTCAATTAAAAGTTTCAAACCCAACCCATCTCCCCTTCCCCCTTTATTTTCTCTCTCCTCCCATACCCACCCACCACCACCACCACGAACCACCTAACCACCGCTGGCCACCTTCACCGACCACCACCCCACGCGACGCCGCCACCACCATTCGGTGGGCGCCGCTCCGGCGACCCCACAGCGGACCCCATGAGCCCGCACCATCACCCCCATCGTCCTCCACTTCCTCATTTTCTCTTTTTCTCTCTCCTCCTTCACTCCCTTCCCCAGCCTCTATTCTTGACCGCCACCACCCATAAACCCTCCCCCGACCCTCTTCCTACGCCGCCTACCCCAATCACCACCATAATTGCCGCTAATAAGGGATAAAAAGGGAGATCGAAAAGAAGGGAGGGGATAATAGGGGAGAAGGAAGGGGCGGGGGTGTCGTGGAGTGGCGGGGGGAGGGTCGCATGGGAGAGACGGTTAAAATGGCTGGGTCGGGGCCGGTGTTGGTGATGGTCGGCGACGGATCGACGGCGGGGATTGGGTGGTGTCGGGTGGGGTTAGGGGGGTTAGGGGAGGAGAGAGAAAAAGGAAGGGGAGG
>JBBYHQ010323088.1:0-15345 GCA_038382645.1 Spergularia azorica | reverse complement strand
GAGTGAAAATTGGAAAATAATGAGTGAAAATATATAATGACTACAAAATGGTATATAATGAGTGAAAATTGAACCCTACGTACCCCCGGGGTACCATATACCGATTGAAATAAATATATTTGGTTATTTAGGATATGGAAAAATATTATATAAGGAATTAAAATATTGATATGGAAATTATTAAACAATATAAATATTTAAATTAGTTGAAAATTTAAATAATTTTAATTTTTAAGACATAGGAAAGTTCTAAAATTTATTTAGAGTTGAAAATATTAAGTGGTTGAAATAGTCTAATGAAAATGATCTCCTAAGTTTACGATTCTCTTCCAATTTGTCAACTATGATCATAATAATTGTGGTACATTTCATTTTCCAACACATTTTACTATCTTACTAAAAAAAGGTCTAAAATATGCAAATTACAGAGTATTGGAGTAAGTATAAGTCTTAGGGTGAATTATTATTAGTTTGAAAAATAATTATAAAGTTATCCGTTTACTAATTTTACTTATTTCACTTTTTTCGTTTAAGTGTCAAAAGAGTTTTTATTTTAAAAATATTCAACTAGATTAAACAATGTGTTTAAAATATACTCGATCGTGAAGAAAATATATGTCTATACTAGGAGTTAGTAATTGGTTTATGGATAGGGTTGGAAATTATTGTGTTAAGTAGTATTGGTTCATGAGTTTGTGTATACAATTTGTTCTCTCTGATCTCTCTCTCTCTCTTTTGGCTTATTAATTACTATTGTTTTTTTCAGAAGTTCCATTCTCTTATAAGAATCGGAATCAAGTTTAGGTTGGATTATTTTGTTTAGCATTGGTTAATGAATAGGGGTTCATGAATAGGACATGATTGAGTTGACTCAGATTTTACCACGTCGAGTTTTTGGTTTTTTTCTCATAATGTCACATTTGATGCAAACAATTAGACTAAATAATACTTTGAAATGATGACCCTATAATAGGCTCTAAAAAATATTTATTTCCATTTATAATGTCAGAACTAAAGTGTATTTTTTTCGTCCATTAAATAAGGGTCAATTCGTGACATTTACAATGCAACAACATCATCAAAATCGAATGGAGTATAAGTCTTTAAGTTAGTTATTATTCCTATAACTGATTATAAATTTCTCACTATACTAACTATTTCGTGTGGTAATTTATTGTTGAAAGAGCTATATTTCAAAATTTTCAAATAGATTAAAAATCACAGAATCAGGATCATGACACTTATTAACACAATTATGTATATAGTCAATGACTTTATTAATTTGTAATACGATCAATAAATTATATAAAGATATTGATGCAAATTACTAAGCGAAATATGTTTTCTCTTGGGAAGGTGATTACGTATTGTAGAACTATGGGTTTATTTGCAATCTCAACAAAGATAACAATAAATGAATAATGGAAATAGAGTTGGAAATTAGGAGGGTTAGATCTATTTCATGTATGGTCAGAGCGGGTTGGGTTATATTAAGTTCATGTCATGTCGGGTCGATTGAAACCGCATGTCGAGTCGATTTGGTTCAGAAGTCTATCAATCAAGTCGGGTATTATGAGGTAAATTTTTTGAAGGTTAGGTTTATCTGTATTGAGATCCTCATCAGGACTGGTTACTACATTTTTTGTCGCATCATTTTGAGACACCTCCTTTATCAATTGATATCTTACTTTATGAAAACATACATACGTGGAAGTACTTTTCGATATGAATTGAACGACGTGCAGTTCATAATTTTTTATGAGTATTTATTCTAATATTTTTAAATCAAACTCTTAATTTGATCAATACGTAATCTATAGTTTTATAGAGGTAGTAGTAATCAACATTTCTATAAGGAATACCTAATACTCTTTAATTAAGTGATAGTTGACACTTAATTATGAATTCACAATTAAACTATAATTTTTCCTATGTTAAATAATGCTCAATATGTGACATTTATGTGTATAGTGCAATTATATAACAATAGTTGTTTTTTGGTGAAACGAGTATCATTGATACAAATAGGGAGCCCGAGCGCGGCACGGGCACACAAACTAGTTATTGTATAAACCCGAGAGTAGGTATTCTCGTTTCTTAGGTTGTTTTGCTGAAGGTTCCGCCTCGCTTGCGATATATGTTTAACACGCTAACCCTGTAGAAACATCGGACACCACTAAAATCTCATCGCAACTTACGGCATCTAAATTTGGCAAATTCTAGTATGAGACGGTCCCATACAATGAGACCACTATTTGGACTGGACTTCATATAAAGTCCAATTTTATTTTAGCCCAATAAAAAAACATAACCCACCCAAAATTAAAAACACTCTAATATCTCACTTTCTCTCTCCAACGAGTCTATGGTACCCCTGGGGTACCGTTCTCTTCGTACCCAGGGCTTGTTTTCAGTTTTCAGTGCAACCCAAATGTCGAACGTGGTCCAAATAGTCCAGCGCGCCCCCAAACGATCCAAATAGTCAAGGCCCAACAGCAATTTCATAAACTAATGAAAACAACAATAAATCACAACATTCTCTCTTCTCCCCTCTCCCCCCAACCACGACCCACCGTCCCACCCAACCCATCCTCGCTTCGTCCCCGCCTCCGGCGGCCCGACCGTCACCAGTCGGCCGGGACAACCCCCACTCCATCCTCGATCGGCCGACACCCCCGCGACGCCACCCCCACTCCGTCACCCCCGCATCGCGAATGATCCCCATTTTCTCTCTTTCTTTTCCTTCTCTCGCCTCCTTTTCATTCTTCACAGACAACAATTGAATCTCCGGTGACTTTCGTGGGTTTGGGTGGTCGTGCAAGCGGCTGAGGGCTGTTTTGAAGGACGGCGGGCAGGAAATGAGTGAGGAAGAGAGTGGTCCAGTGGAAATGAGTGAGGAGGAGGGAGGAGGCGACGGCGACGGGTGGTGATAAGCCAAGAGTTCCCACCGGCGACCGGAGACCAATAATTTCGTGTCGCCGGCTGGATAGTGGTGGCGCGTGGGGATGAGTATGAAGGAGAGAGAGGAAGAGTGGGTAAAGGGAGATGAGAGAGAAAGTGAAATAAGGTGGTGAGTAAATAAATTGAAAGAAAATAAAATAAGAGAATAAGTTATTTTAGAACAAATATTGGTCATTTTATAACAAAAATAAATCATTTTATAACAAAACATACACATTCGATGACAAAAAAGAATAATTATTGAACAATAGACCATTTTCAATAAATATAAACCATTTATTTCAAAACATAAATAATTCATTTTAGAAAAATAACTATTTATTCCAGAACAAAAATCATTCATTCTGAAATAAAAATCAGTCATTTCTCTTATAAAAAAAAATATTCATCCCAAAACAAAAACAATTCATCTCAAAATAGAAACTATTCATTCTAGAACAATAATAATTTCAGAACAAAAATTAATCATCCTAAGACAAAAACAAACCATTCCTAGATAAAATCCATCCATTCCAGAACAAAAACTAACCATTCCGAAACAAAAACTAATCTTTTGAGAACAAAAGGCAACTATTCCAGAACAAAAACAAACCATTCCAGAACAAAAAATAATCATCCTAGGACAAAAACCAACCATTTTGAGACAAAATCCATCCATTTCAAAACAAAAATTAACCATTACAGAACAAAAACAAACCATTACACAACAAAATCTAATCATCGTAGGGCAAAAACAAATCATTCTAAGACAAAATCCATCCATTTCAGAACAAAAACTAACCATTCCAAAACAAAAGGCACCGATTCCAGAACAAAAACTAATCATCATAGGACAAAAATCAACCACTCTTAGACAAAATCCATCCATTTCAGAACAAAAACTAACCATTACAGAACAAAACATAATCATCCTAGAACAAAAATCAACCTTTCCAGAACAAAAGGCAACCATTCTAGGACAAAAACTAACC
The DNA here is from genome assembly GCA_038382645.1 of Spergularia azorica. NCBI lineage: Eukaryota > Viridiplantae > Streptophyta > Magnoliopsida > Caryophyllales > Caryophyllaceae > Spergularia > Spergularia azorica. The sequence goes on along the minus strand of JBBYHQ010323088.1, from coordinate 11,413 downwards.
ATCCCAGAACAAAAACTAACCATTTCAAAACAATAAACATTTATTTCTGGACAAAAGACACTCATTTATCATGTAATGATCTATTTATGTTTTGTGTAATGATCTATTTATTTGTGCATTTATAGAATTCATCATGGTGGTGGTGTTCCCGGCGTCCCAGGTTGTCGCAGGTGATGGCGGCTGCCATGGGTGGTCGTGCGTGGTGGTAGGCAGTGGACGGGGAGAGGTGAGAGAAAATAAAGGGGGAAGGGAGATAATAGGGGTTGGGTTTCACTACTACAGAATGCCTCATAGACATCAGACTTTTTTCGTAATAGACGTCAGATTCTCGCTGGACGTTAAGTCAGCTGACGTTTATTGAAAATAAATAGACATCGGGTTTTGGTCAGATGTGCATCAGTTTTTTACACGTCAGTTTTTAAAAAACTCTAATGTCTATTTGTTCTCAAGAAACTGATGTCTATACTTTACTTTATACATCAGTTATTTTGAAAACCCGATGTCTATTCCTCCAAACAAAATGAAGAAAAAAAAAATACCCCAATAATATTATTTGAAAGAACAGAATCTTAGTAGACCAAAATCGAAGGATTTGTGCAGGACCAAAATCACAGTATTTCTCAAGTTTGAATATGAAATTACAAATCTTCAACAAACATAACAAGATAGTCAATGGAACAAAATTATAGATCTACAATGAGATACGAACAAACAAATATTATTACAAAAAATATCAAAATTATTCTAGAAAAAGATGAATATCTGGCATCCTTTAGAACATAGCAAAGATCTGGAATTCTTGACAACAACAAAAAAAACATTGTATAAAATTACCATTAAAACAAGATGTAACAACAATAAGAAGATCTGCATCCAAGAAAGAAATGCATGCACCAATTTCGTTGGATTCAAATACAAAAGTGACAAGAAATTTCAAAGTAGATTTGAAAAACAAAGAGTACAAAATTCGAAGAAGCAATACATGAAACTAAGAATGTAAACATGGATTTCTTAAAATCTCTTCACATATTATTTGCATGTGCCTAATTTCTCAAGATCTGGAAAAAAAATACACCTAAAACACTTATTCAAGAGCAGATAAAAGAGATTCACACAAAAATACACAAGTACATACATACCTTCAATATAATCAGATTTGGATAGAATTAAACCGCAACATTAAATTCTCGATATGTGGGGGGTTATAAAAGCATTATCTGGATTGAATTAAACCATAACAAACGAAACTTTAATAAATCTAGTGTTTTTGAAAGTAGGAATTGAAAGAAGTTTATATATATGTTCCAAGAGATGAGAGGGGAAAAACAAAACTTGTGATTGAGAGAGTTAGAAAAAAAAAAAGAGAAAAAATATTGAACCAAAGGATGAAGGACGCTGAGAGTTGGGACTAACAGGATAGAGGAAAAAAAGCCTAAGTCAGTTACCATTTTATTAGGTCACGACTAACGAGTACAAAACATCGAATTTCTAAAAAAAAAATAGTAGGAATACATATATACATCAGTTTTGCAAAAATATATGATGTCTATTGGACGATAAAGACATCAGTTTTCTTAAGAAGACTAACGTATATTATTAGACACCTGTTTTGTCAATAAAACTGATGTCTATTATTTGGCCATAATTTCAAAACTGCCACTGCTCCTCTATTCACATCAGTTTTTTGGTAGAGTGATGTCTATTGACTGATGTCTATGCTTGTTTTTGTAGTAATTTCAAAACTGCCACCGCACCTCCACCAACACCCGCACTCACCACCACCATTTCCACCTACGACTCCACCACGACAACCACCCTCCTCCGGCGACCCAAACCCCCTTAATCATCCTTAATGTGTCCCTCTCCTTCACCACCATTTCCCGAATCTTTATTTCCTCTATCTCTTCGAATTTTCTCTCCCTTGGCCCACGTGGTGTAAAGGAAATGGGAAGAAAAAGAAGATTGAGGGAGAGCGAAGCCGTGCGCGGGTTGCCGGAGCTCCGTAGCGCCGTCGTGGATATGCCGGAATGAGTCGCGTCAACTTGGCATGCACGGTGGTGGTGGTGGTTGCCGGGTTTGGTGGTGAGGAGGTGGTGTAGGGTGGTGGGAAGGTTAGGGAGGAGAGAGAAAAAGTGTTACTTCTGATTTTTATTAAAAGGTGTTACTTTTGAAAGTAAAAGGTATTACTTTTGAAATTAAATACGTTACTTTTGAAAATAATTATATAGCGTTACTTTTGAAAATCGAAAAAATATGTTACTTTTGAAATTCAGAAAAAATATTACTTTTGAAATTAGATAGAGTTACTTTTGAAAAACGAAATAATGTTACTTTTGAAATCAAAATTGTTACTTTTGAAATTTAGAAGAATACGTTACTTTTGAAATAAAATAGCGTTACTTTTGAAAACAAAAATAACGTTTACTTTTATGATCAAAAGCATTACTTTTAAAGTTAGAATAATGTTACTTTTGAAATTAAAAACGTTATTTCTCAAAATTAAAATAAAACGTTGCTTTTGAATTTAAAAAGTGTTACGTTTGAAATTCAAAAAACGTTACATTTGATATAAAAGCACCATTTTTAAAATAAAAATGTATTTTTGAAATTTGAAAATTGGTTTTCAATGTTGGAAATGAGATGTAACAAAAAAAAAAAAAGGAAATGGGATTGGTCAATGGTGGTCAACGCGCCGGTCAACGGTGGTCAAAGGCGGTCAACGGCGGCCGGCCGGTGGTGGTGGTGGTGGCTGAGTGGGTGTTGTGGGTTAGGGGAGGTGAGGAGAGAGAGTGAGAAGTATGGGTGTGTTTTGTATTTTTAGAGGGGGAGGGTTTAATTTGATGACAAGACACCCTCATTAATTAGTCTCATACTATGAGACGGTCTCAGAGTCGAATAACTCTCTAAATTTCGCTTCTTCGACCTTTTGTGAGAAAATGTTTTACAACTGAGATGCATAAATATTAAGTTAAATTATTACATAATTTATTTCCTATAATACACAATTTACGCGCAAAATACGTTATTTAACCACTTAAGCCCTTAACATATAAGTAAACGTATATAATTGATACACTAAAGAGCGTATTTTGACGCTATGCACTAAAGAACATACTCCAAATTTTATGTTAAAGTACATTATCTCTGCGCTAAAGTACATAACTTACACGATAGAGTACATAATTGTGTCATGTACCATAACGTGTTAATTGTGTACTTTAGCGTCAAAGTTATGTACTTTAGTGAATCAAATATGTACTATATTACTTTACCGGATCGGGATCAATTATGTATTGGTCTTTAGAGTATCCATTAATTACTCCATGAAAACATTTTGCATTTTAGCTTATAAATTACATGTAGTTTAGCGTATTAATTATGTACTTTAATGTATTCGTTATGTACTTTAGGGTATTAAACGTGTATTTTGATATGTGAAGCGTCAATTACAATATTTGTTTTAGTGCATCAATGGACCTACATTTTTAAGAATTTTAGTGGTTGGGACTTGAGGTAAAGAAACGTAAACCAAAATGAAAAACCAGCAACTCATCCATTTCACATTTTCTCTTTCCTCCTTCCCACCCATGCGCCGCCCTCCTCGCACCGGATTGCCGGCCCAAATATCAATGGCGATGCCCTAATGCCACAGGATAACAAGATCGAATCTCACCCGTGTTGGGGAAAGCAGGAGTAAGGGAGGAAAGCATCATGATGAGAGAACCTTGGGCGTAGTGAGAGAGGCGATGGCAAGGTGGTAGGTGGTCGGAGTAAGGTTGCCGGCGTGAGGTGTCTCTGTTGGCATCACAGGCGTTGGGTTGGTGGTTGACGGTGGTACGGTGGCCGTGGAGGTGGCTGGGATTGAGGTAGGGAGGAGATAGAAAAGCGTCGTTTTTTCTTAAAAAATTGGGCCGTTTAATTTTTTTTTTTTTCCTGTGTATGCCACATCACCGGGAGTTTATACTTCCGGGATTACACAATAATTTTCCGAATTAGAGAGAGCCAACCGAGATCTTGAGAACCATGTCATCTTTTGTATCTGGCAAAACTCCCATCATAGTGAAATTGATTCCTAACCCCGAAAGACGTAGATATCGCGTAGATATTGAACCTCGATGAAATTATTGTGTTCTTCATTATTGTTGTTTTTGCCGTCGATTTATCATAGCTATAACGCCTCCGCACAACATTCTACTCGTTCTAAAGAACAAGTAGACAATTATGCACAATAGAGAAATGAGAAGGGAAACTCAAATGGCAAACATCATGGTTATATATTTTTGACTTTCTGAGTTTTACTAAAAATTAAGTAGTGTCTACTCTCGGTTATAAAACTTAGGCACCAAAAGTGTACATAGGTCATCCAAGTTTCCGTAGAATCAAATTTTCATTTCTGATCTCTAATTCTCTACATTATATTGCAGAAACATACATACAAATTATTGCGCAATGAGTCTGGCACAAAATCGCACCATACTAACTTCCAACAACCGTACACTCAATTATTGTATTATTTTGAAGTGACTTTTAACATCAGATAGAAGTGTGACAAGCAAGAGCTCTATTTTTGAAGTTAGAGCTTGATTCACTAATATGTTCGCCTTTGAACTCAATGTGACAATTTATGGAACTCCTTTGCAGCATAAATAGCGTCTCACAAAACTTACGTTCCTTCTCCTCATCATGCTTATAGTCGTTATCACCATGAGTCACAGAGACTGAAAGTCGCTCCAAGACCAACGCATTGCTTAGAATGTACCTTAATAACTCGATAGCACCATCGCAAATAGCATCATAACAAATAATCCCCTTAGGCTACGCTATTGCCATAACCTTGAGCTTGCTTATGAACAGGAGAACCGGCATTATTGGAATACACCAATTCAAGCGCTTTGAAGAATTAAACACCATGTGAAGCTCAACGAGCTCACTGAGGAGCTGACTATGCTCATTCCAAATATTGAGTTCTCGTTTACGAGAAGCTCTATCAGATATGTGAAGGGACCTAAGTACCTAACACATGAAATTCCTTGAAGAAGCCTCGGGCGAGGGCGGGTACATACTAATGTCTGCTCTGACCAATTTAGTTGGAATTTTCGCAAACTCATAATCCATTAATAAACCACATATCTTTATTTGTTCCAGATTAGGTGCATCAATCACAATTTTGCCCTGCTGGTCTATCAGTGGCCTGTGTCGGGAATTACTGCATATACCAATATACAAAGACTTTAAGGTCGAACTTGATATGTTAACCAAATGTACATTGTGGTAGTAATGAAATCTCAAACGTAAGTCTTCCAAAAGCGGGGAAGACTCAAATAGAGTCGCCAAAAAACGATGATGAAATTCCTCGAAACTCCTCAAATCCATGTCAAGAGTCTTCAATTTAAGGAGACTAATAACACCGGCAATTCGCAATTATATTTGGCATGCCGTAGTACAAGCTTCACTAACGATGGACTTTGAATCCAGCCAAAAAAAAAAAAAAAAAAAAACGATGGACTTTGAAAGAGACAAGATGGTAGCCAAACAAAGGGCTTGTCGACGGCCACAATATCTCCTCCCATGTCAACCTCGATCTCCTCGATATTTCGACTGCACATTAGACGAAGCCAAGGTTCTAAAACAGTCGAAAAGGTGCCATATTTTTCGTCCGACATGAGAGGGTAAGTGAAACGAATTGCAAAGGTTGTCCTTTTCGGCGAGGTGAGCTGTCGTAGGATGTGATTAAGGGTAGACAAGAAGTAGAAGACTTTATCTAGAAATAAGCCGTGCTCCGGAAGCAAGAGTTCATGGTCAGCTACCTCGTAACTACTGCCATGGCCACTAGAGGAAAGGAGATGGATACGATTTATTAATTCGTCAAGATCGACACGATTAAGTAATTCGTCGAAGTCAATGCGTATGCAAGTCGAGTCGGTCCATAGATGGCCCCAACATTGGGCCAAAACGGAGGTAGCGGCTGCAGAGAAGATGGGGAGGAGGCGTACAATGTCTAGGAGGAGGTAGTCCGGGAGTGAGCTTAATCTGTCTTCTCCGCAGTTACTAGTTGTAGGGTTCTGTTCACGTCTTCTCTCCTTCATCGATCTCGCCAGTATTGTTTCTGACACGAAATTAATTAACAGGTTTGGGTTGAAACATAATTGAGCTACTATATACTAGTTCTAGCACTACCGTTACTGTATTGAGTTGAAACATGGATTGTGTAAGAGAAACTTTTTTAATTAGGAAAATTGCCAAAAACAAATGGAGTTGTTTGGTACCGTTTTCTATTGTTAGTTTTCTATTTTTTTTGAAGCGTGCTGATTTTGCCAAGACACTATTTACGATTGGCAAGACAAATTATTCCACTTACCAATATTACCCTCTAACAGTAACAATGAAGGTCAAAACTTTATATTGTGACATCAAGCTGAGCAAATAACTGCTTTTATCTACTTGACATCAAGCTGATTAAATCAGTTCTTGAAATCAAATAAGTAAATTAAGTCAAGATTTTATTAATACTCATCTCGAAGTGTCACCTACATGACCAACTATATATAATCTCTAATCTAATACTATATATTAAAACCTGAAACCAAGTCTTTCTCAGGAGGACACTTGGCGTACATTAATTGGATAGAACATAAAAATAGCATTATAGAGTATACAATTATCGGTTAAGATATAGTAATAAATTATCATACATTAATTGGATTGAACATAAAAATAGCATTAAATACAATTATCGGTTAGTATATGGTAATAAATTATTATAGAGTGGTATAGTATTAGCTAATTTATAGAAAATAATACTTATATTAATTTATTAGAAAGAAGATAAGGCAGCATTTTTTTTATAAAACGAGTATAAACAATACAAATATATAGTTCGGGCGTGGCACGAGCATGCAAACTAGTACTATATATTAAAACCTGAAACCAAGTCTTTCCTAGGAGGACACTTGGCATACATTAATTGGATAGAACATAAAAATATCATTAAATACAATTATCGGTTATGATATGGTAATAAATATCATACATTAATTGGATAGAACATAAAAATAGCATTAAATACAATTTTTTGGTTAGGATATGGTAATATATTATTATAGAGTAGTATAATGTTAGTTAATTTATGGAAAATAATCATTATACTAATTTATTAGAACAAAGATAAGGCAGCATTTATTTATAAAACGAGTATAAACAATATAAATATATAGCACGGGCGTGGCACGGGCATGCAAACTATTATTATATATTAAAACCTGAAACCAATTCTTTTCTAGGAGGACACTTGACAAATATTAATTGGATAGAACATAAAAATATAATTAAATACAATTATTGGTTACGATATATGGTAATAAATTATAATAAGGTATATTATTAGGTGATTTATGGTAAATAATAATTATGATCATATAAATAGTAAAACAAATATAAAAAATATAAATAGATGGCCCGGGCATGGCACGGGCATGCAAACTAGTCTTAGCTACTTAAGATAAAAAAGTTTGACTTAATAAACTCAAGAACTAAAATATCACTAGTTTAGATGAAGAAGTTTGAGTACAAATCTTCATCCTCAAGTCACCTCTTTTTTTGTAATGTCTTTGCGGGTTTCAACAATGTATAATAAACCCTCGGCGCCTCTGTTTGTAGCTGTAACCGAACGATCACGAAACTCAACTTCACAATTTGAAGAAATTTTCGGGAGCCCAAACAACTCCTTACAAAACCACTTGATTACCTTCCACTTCAATCGAACACTCTCTCCATTCGAGATACGGAGCATAAACAATGAGTTGCTCTAGGACATTTGAGTTACTCAAAATGTATTCAAGAAGTTTTAGGGCCTCGCTGTTGTACGAGTAGTAGTTATTTGTAGATCCTAACTTTACATCAACCCTCTTGAGCTTACATAACACCCGAGTAGGTATTTGGTCACTCCAATTTGGCACCACCTAGCGAAAACTACCAAAAATGCTAAGATGGGTCAGATTACGGAACATTGCAGTTACATCTACTCCGTCCTTGCGAGTATAAGCGTTGGTGTTAAATATAGATAAAAGAGAATTAGTGTGTATCTCAAGTGCCCTGACGCTGGAAATACAAGGTGCAAGGCTGCCCAAATTTTCGTGACCATCGACTGCTGTTATACTTGCTGTTCGCAGTTCAATTGGGTTGCTGACAAAGCGATACCTTGATAAACTACGACCTATAATTCTCAAGTATTCCAGCTTTGGGGAATCAATTACAAAGTTGCATCCACCCAACCAGTTTGGGTAGCGTATTGTCAACGACTTTAAAACGGGAGCTGATAATTTTGCATACTGATCCTCCCTTGCCAAACACAAAAGCAACTCCAGGTGCTGCAGTGCAGGATAATCAAATATCCCATCTCCCGGCAACCTATAACATAGACCGTGTCCGGAAAGTTTGAGGCGTTCAAGAGATTTGTTTTGAACAACATATGTCGGAAGCACAACTGGAAACAACGACGATACTTGATTAGAGGTCACAGAAAGATTGATTTCAACGTTTCGAGCGCATAATTGTTCAAGCCAGGAATTTAGTTTAGATGAATAGACGTGCATAATAAATTGTACATTAGAGGAAGAGAGCTTAAGGGAAAAGCTCTCGATCTTTGATGAGGTAAGTTGATCTAGTATGCGATCAACACATTCGACGTATTTATTTGGCTTCGTCTTAAATCTCAAGTTATTGAGGACCTTATTCCGCCGCCCAATAAAGCTTGATTCATTCAAGCCCAGGCAGGTGATGTGGGTCCAGAGGTGGCGCCAAGGACGAGATAAGGCGGAGGTTGCTACAGCATCTTCAATTGGAAGGCGAGACAGAATTTCCGCGAGAATGCCATCCGGGAGTGAGCTTAATCTATCCTGTCTCGTATCTTTCTCGGATTCGGAATCCCTAAGAACTTCCCGTTTACGCTTTTTCGAATTTTTCGTCATCTTGCAATCTGAAATTGAGCCTACAATGTCATGTTTTCCATCAACAATGTCGATTTCCTTAATCTTGGTAAGGAACTCCACTTTACGCTTGTTTGATCTTTTCTTCAAACTACAATTTGGAGCTGAGCTGAAACTTTCCTTTTTTTCTTCAGCATTATTATCAACAATGTCGATTTTGTCGTCATTGTTAAGCAACTTCAATCTACGCTTCTTCGATCTTTTCATCTTCCCGATAACCTTGTGCGGCGCTTCGTCCATTATCGGGAGTGTAGTAGGGATTAGTTTGGATTAGGGATAAAAAGGGTTTTTTTTTTTTATATATTTATATTTTTTTTACCACAATCAGCCAAGTCTTGGAAAGTTGGAATAGGCTATGTCACACCCAGAGTCGTAATCAAACCAAGTCCATTGTTGTTTGTCGGGGCTACGTCACACCATAATAGGAGATATGGAAGGCGACAATATGATCCTCCCGTATCCTTAACACATACAGCAAGAGTTGGAGAAGTTAATTTCGCCATGGCTTTATATTTCGTACATACTGTTAAGCTGGTGATCTGATCTTTGTCGCTTTGGTCTAGAGACAAGAATATGAATTTTCCTTAGAGACAAGAATATTTGGACGGCCTAACGTTCCGCAACATTACACTTAGCTGCCCTGATTTTACAAGATCATACATGGGTGGTTTATATTAGGGAATAATGACCATATATTATAATTATGGTATAGAATAATATTCCTAACAATATTATTCTATACCATAATTATAATATATGGTCATTATTCTCTGATAGTTTATAGCACAAAACGCAGAGGGAAGTATAAGTACATGACAAATCATCATTGAATTATTAGAGAGCGTCTTCGAATACAGTAACTAATTTGGGGATCACACCCACCCAACGCGGCAATCTTGGATTTGTACTCCACTGGCATTTCGAGTTCAGGTTCGACCCACTCGAGTTGAGGCCGGAAAACAAGTGGTCGAATATGAACAGTTAACTAAGAAATCAGAATTAGCAAGGCTATGGTTGCTCAAATCAGCTTCGAATCAACCCAACACATTTATATCTGGACACAATACCACAAAGATCAATATGGTAATTGACCTAAATTATTAGGTAATTTAGTCAAATCTAGTGTTTTTCCGAAAGTGAGAACAATAAGAATTCGTAAAGAAAACTCAATGAAGCAGGTGTTACAACATCTTCTTCAAATGCTCAGACCAACAAGAAACGAACGAATGCAATGCTCATTCTCAATGTAAAGAAGGTATGCTCAGTTCGCATTGTTTTGCACTTGTATAATTTGAGTATTATTATTACTATGTTCTCACCTAATGAAAGATTAGGAAACGGTGAGATTGATATTTAGCAAATAAAAACTTAGGTCACAATGGCTTATACAAAATCACATACTCCTACTCAAATTAAAAGCTCTAGAAATCGATTACATGGAGTGTGCCCTGCCCTGAAACTAGAAAATAGAAGATTCAAGATGATCCATTTCTTCTGTAGTGTAAGTATTACTACTGTTACCTACCCAATTAAGTTTCTACTCACCACCATGGGTACTTAGTACTTAGTACTTACCAAAGTAAACCTCACTAAAACCTTGAATTTCGAAGAATTTCATCTTTGGGCAATTTATTATAAGTTTGCTTCCTCGCGACTTCTGCGAAGGGGAGCTGAGATTTTTGCAAACTGATCCTCCTCTGTCAGATACAAGTGCAGGAAAACCAAGAATCCCAACTCCAGGCAACTCATAACATATACTTTCGGAAAGTTTGAGGCATACCAGAGACTCGTTTTGAAGAACACATGTCGGTAACACAACTACTGGAGACAACAATGCTGGATCGGAGGTCACGGAAACATTGATTTCAACAACTTTTCGAGCACATAATTGTTCAATCAAGGAATTCAATTTAGACGAAAACACGCGCAGGCTATCTTCTTCGTGGCAAGAGAACTCAAGGGAGAAGCTGTGGAAATTGGTCGAGGTGAGCTGACCAATTATGCGGTCAACACATTCAATGTAATTACTATTCCGCCCCTCAAAGCTTGAGTCATTCAAGTGCAGGCTGGTGATGTGTGTCCAGAGGTGGCGCCAAGGACGTGATAAGACGGAGGTTGCTACGGCATCTTTAGTTGGCAGGTGAGTCAAGATTTCGACGAGAATACAATCTGAAAGTGAGCTTAATCTATCCTGTTTCATATCCTTCTCGGAATCGCAACACGTAAACAACTCCAGTTTAGGCTTCTTAGCTCTTGTCATCACCCAATCTGGAATTCAGCTTACACTTTCCTTTTTTTCTTCGTTATTATCAATACTATTTTTTGATAAAAGGAAGCATACCATAGATAAAGAGCAATAAGGTTACAATAGTGTCTTAGAGTACATTAAAAGGTCCTGCTAGCTAGCACCGCCCGGGTCAATATCCTCC
>JBBYHQ010323037.1:0-15350 GCA_038382645.1 Spergularia azorica | reverse complement strand
ACCGAATATAATATCCTCGTAATATAATCCTCGTTATTATCGGAAATGACACTTGATCGAAGGACACGATCCTTCAAAAGGGGTGAGCCCATTAAATAAAAATAAAAAATAGTAATTTTTAAGTGTCGTCCCTACTTCTCTATTGTGAGAAGGACTACCATGCTCCTTGTGCTCCCGGGAGATGGTATAAGCATTGTACTTTCTTATTGTTGAGATCATATATGTGTTGACTTAATAAAATTATGGGAGTATCTTTTTTTTCTTTTCAACAAGTCTAACAACCGTGTAAGTATTGCATGTACTCTTTCCGTTTGTTTTGAATGTTAACATTTGGTTTAAGTATGGGAGAGTCCGAACTCAATAATCCAAACCAACAGAGGGAAGAATACCTATTGGTCTTGATCAATTGTACATTATACAGACTGAGCACTTAAATAACTTATCGGATATGGAGATATATTAATGTAATGCCCTGAACTTTGAAGAAAATGGCCAAAATCTAGTATAAATGAGCAGATGAGATTTGGATTGGACTATTACATTTTTTTATTTCTAAATCTGAACCATTGTATTGGAACATCATACAGATAATGCTTTGAAGAAACGAGTGGTCATTGATTTATAAATTTTATTCTTTATGAACAGAGTGCTACTTTGCGCTGAAATCATGGAATGCGCAACAGGGGGGTGCAGCGGCTGTATTAGTAGCAGATAGCATAGATGAGCCTTTGATAACAATGGATTCACCTGAAGAGAGCAGTGATGCAGATGGGTTCATAGAAAAATTGGAAATTCCATCGGTTCTTATAGAGCGAAGCTTTGGTGATAGCCTAAAAGATGCCTTGAAGAATGGTGATGAAGTGGTGATAAAACTAGACTGGTCAGAGTCAATGCCCAACCCTGATGGAAGGGTGGAATATGAGTTATGGACCAATGGAAATGACGAATGTGGAACTCGCTGTGATGAGCAAATAGAATTTATCAAGGAATTTAAAGGCCATGCACAGATTCTTGAGAAGGGTGGCTACACTTTATTTGCTCCACACTACATCACTTGGTATTGCCCTGAGGCATTCCTTTTAAGCAGCCAGTGCAAGTCCCAGTGCATTAACCGAGGGCGGTATTGTGCTCCTGATCCTGAACAGGATTTCGGGGAGGGATATGACGGGAAAGATGTCGTGCTTGAAAACTTGAGGCAGCTTTGTGTACATAAGGTTGCAAAAGAAGAGAATAGGTCATGGGTTTGGTGGGACTATGTTACTGATTTTCATATCAGATGTTCTATGAAGGAGAAGAAATACAGTAAAACTTGTGCTGATGATGTTTTGAAGTCGCTAAGTAAGTCTTACAATACACTTGTCATGTTTTTCGCGTCATGCCGGTCTAAGGCTTTTTGAACAAAATTTGCTTTTCTGTGCAACAGATCTTCCAGCTGATAAAATTAAAAAGTGCATAGGAGACCCAGATGCTGATGTGGAGAATGAAGTTCTTAAAAAAGAACAAGACAAGCAGGTTTCCTGTCCATTAAATTATGAAGGAATTATGCAAGATGAAGAGTAGTGTTCACTTCATTTTAGTATTGAGACTGATAGGCGTTTCTGATTTGCAATATGCAGGTTGGACAAGGATCCCGTGGCGATGTTACTATTTTGCCCACATTGGTCATCAATGAAGTTCAGTACAGAGGTTTGTCTGAGCAAACTATATGCAATGGATAATATGTTCATCTCATGATTCCGTGCTTTGAAGAATATATAACATTGGATTTCAGTATCAGTAGTAAGTTTTTAAATCACTTGAAATTTCAATATTTTTTATCTTTTGTCATTTTGATAGGAAAACTTGAAAGAACCACAGTACTGAAGGCCATTTGCGCTGGCTTTGAGGAGAAAACTGAACCTGCAATCTGTTTGAGTCGAGGTTTGTGCACTTGCTTCTTATTTTTATCCTGAAGTAAGGCAACATTCAAACAGATGTGTTTGTGGAGTAAAATAGTTCTCTCTGTTGCCTTAAAATTAAACTGTAGGTATCGAGACTGATGAGTGTCTTGAAAACAATGGTGGCTGCTGGGAGGACCAACATGCCAATACCACTGCTTGCAAGGCATGTCCCTGTCTTCTGCTCAGTTTTCTGTATCTATAATAAGCTTCATTTAGATGTAAGGTATTTTAAAGATCCTTAAATTTAGTTTTAGACTGATTTTTTTATCACTGTTCAGGACACGTTCCGTGGAAGAGTTTGCGAGTGTCCTCTTGTGAACGGTGTTCAGTATCAGGGAGATGGTTACACGTCGTGTAAAGGTACTTTCTGTGTGTCCCATTCCTGAAATGCTCCTCCTCCACATTCTGGATATCTACAACGTTGACCTTCTACGAGTTCTAATTCTTTCAAAATTATCTCTTTGCAGCTCTGGGACCTGGAAGGTGTATTATAGACAATGGTGGTTGCTGGTCGGAAACTAGGAGTGGAAAGACTTTTTCAGCTTGTTCAGTTCTGTGATTCTTGATTTTCCTGTCTCATTTTACCTATAAGGGCTATAACCTGTCAATTCTGTTTACGGAGTCAACTGTTCCAAAAGTTGTTCTAACATAACATCTCCATTTTGGCAGGTGTCAGAACTTTCAGGCTGCAAATGCCCTGAAGGCTTCAGCGGGGATGGTCATAACTGCGAAGGTTGCCATCTCTATCCTGTTCAATGTTTTAGCTACTGAAATCTTTTTACCTGTGACTTGGCAGTAAAAAAATTCAATGTTGTCGACAAATTCCAGATATTGATGAATGCAAGGAAGGTACTGCCTGTCAGTGTCCTGATTGCAGTTGCAGGAATACGTGGGTTGGATATGATTGCAAGTGTGGAGGAAGTCTCTTGTATATGAAGGACCAAGATACATGTATAGGTAAACATGCTATTCTTTTAAATGATTGGTTATGTCCTATCCACTCTTCTAAAGTTTTACATGATGAATGTCTCATATGGACAGAGAGGACCGGCTCAAAGTCCGGATGGTTCGTGTTTCTCTCAGTCCTGGCAGTGGTATCAGGTGCAGGATTAGCTGGTTTTATTTTCTACAAATACAGACTCCGGGTAAGATCTTATAAGAATTTACTGGTGTAGTTGTCACTGTTTATCACAGCGGTAATCAGGACTGTTTGAGTTAGAAAAAGGCTAAGATATTCCTGTTTGATCTGCAGTCATACATGGACTCTGAGATCATGGCTATCATGTCCCAGTACATGCCCATTGACGGTCAGAATGCCAGTAACGGAGAAGAGACGGAGCCCCTGCGACAAGGACCTTTGGTGTAACAAGCCTAAGACACTGCTACATCTGCTAGTCAGTGATCAGCATGCCTTTTCATTTGATTCTTCATCGACGTACAAGCTTTGTTGCGTCTTATTGCCAATTGATTTCAGAACTCATTACTATCTGAAACCTGTGAATAGTAATGTTGCTAACTGGTCAACAAGAGCGCAAGCGTGGAAGAGAGGCTGGACATCTGTAGACACCCATGCACATATATACGAGCTTTACCCAATGTTGTCTAATGTGAGGTACACATGGATGTTAGCTTTGTGGTGAGCATGATCATCTACTAGCAATAGTTCATCTAAGTTTTGCTCTACAGATTGTACTGCTAACCATACAAAATAAAAACAGCCCTGTGAATTATGATGAGATTACCGCATTTTAAGTTGTTTGGTTCACCTTCAGTGAACTTTGTTGCTCAAATACTTAACTAATACATGTGAGGACTCAGCTATAGTCATGGACATTAATACTAATAGGTGGGAGTACCAATGTCATAATGTTGCTTCTCATAGGAAGGAGTTGCAAGTTATTGAGGGATCCCTAATATTTCTGTGCAATGCTACGGAAGGATTATGGTTTTTCTCTCAAACTTGGGCCGGAGTTGGAACTCATAACTTTAGCACCTGTTTCTTGCTCTTATAGTCTTACTCCAAAGTTTCACCATCTTCAGCTATTTCTGAAACCTGGAAGAGAGACTTATTCAGGTAGAACGAAAAATATACCGTGTCCAGGCTTCACTAAACATGCTGCAGCTGATAAACTGGCAAAAACACTTCCAAGATAGAGCTACCTTGGCTTATGGAGATTCCTCATTTCATGAACCTTTAATGTAGCAGATCTCATCCTTATCAAGACATAGCAGAGAAAAACTCGAGGACAAGTTTAGTACAACAAACGAAGATTGATGCTTCAATGCCCATCAGCCAAACGTGAACTGTTTGAAAGGAGATTCACCGTCTCACTACAGGGAAGGCAACAATTCTGGATCAAATAACTGCTGAATTTTTAACACGCATTCAGAAGTTGGTCCAAAGGCTGGGGGAAAAAAAAAAAATCTTCATAATCATCCCTCCTCATCGTCTACTAAGCTTATATCGCAAAGTAATTTATGTAGATCATATAGATTCTCGATCCATATAATTACAAAATAGTGAAGGCAGGAAATTCAAGAGCATAATTCACAACAAAGGGTTTCGCTGATTCTACCCAGCTCCTAGGAACGGGTGTTACATGTCCTAATTTACATTGTGACCTAACATCTAACATCTAGCATTTACAAGAATGCCTACTAAACTGAATTTCACAATGTTTGTTGAGATACGCAAAACAACATAATAATATGACACACTAACCTATTGCACGATTGTTTGTAGCTCTTTGATGCATGCTCTCTAGAGGGAGTTTACCTTGACTTCTCACATTAGAGTCTTCTTTTTCTTCCTCGTCTGGAATGACGATGGGTACTCCAAACTGAACACCAAGGAGAGCATATAATCATGGTTGTATGCACTCGATCTCAGATAGATGTCCTTTCGCACTACTTTAACCACTATGTTTTTCCCATCAAGAAACATCTTCAAACTACTCCATGTTAAGACTAGTTGAGCAAAAATCAGAAAGTCCACGCCTCTTAGTTGCAAGCACCCACTAGCACTTTATAGCGGTCCTTACAACAATATTTTGTCTTGGTAGATCTCTAATGCATCAATGACCTTCTTTATAAACAACTTCCTGTGCAGCCGGTACCTGTGTTTCATAAACATCTCACTTTGTTAGATGCACAAATTTCACAATGTTTAAAAATTAAAGAGAGGAAGAATCGAATGAGCTACATATGAGTGCAAGTGTTTGGGTTACTGAATTCACGTGCATTACATTCAGTGTCCTTCCATGAGCATAAGTGCAAGTCTGGCTATAATTAGACATAATCAGGAAGCTCTATGATTAGCAATGCATTTGGATGGTCTGACCACTGCAAAAATATAGTTGGTGTGGATGCTGCTAATACATGATAATTGCCGCTTTTAAGGTACATAATAAATTCAAAAAATATAATTTAACTAGGGAGAATTTTGTAAAAACATTTAAAAAAAAAAAAAAGACCTATTGGTGGTTAAGGAGAAGTGCGAAAATCTCAGAGATCTAATTTCGAGTCAAGCCGAAAGGATCAGCTATGGAGGCAATTCATATCACAAGGCAAACACGGAAACGTATCGGGATAGAAAGAAGGATCTAACATATTGTTTTCATTGATTTGGAGAAATATGACAAAAATCCACGAGAAGTGTTTAGGTGCGCCCTAACCAAGAAAGGAGTTTCATAAAAGTATATTAACATCATTAAGGACATGTATGAGGGAACTATCACGACTCACGAGTGTACGGACTAGTGTGGGGAAGACAAAAGAGTCCCCTAATACGATTGGAGTGCATCAAGGTTCCGTACTTAGTCTTTTTCTCTTTGCTATAGTCATGGACACATTGAAGAGGTCAATCCAGGACGATATACCATGGTGTATGATGTTTGCAATGGTCTCGGGAGAGAAGGAAGATCTTGAAAGGAGGTTAGAACTATGGAGGCGCAGTTTGGAGTCTTGAGGGTTACGGTTGAGCATAAGCAAGACCGAGTGTTTGGAGTGTAAGTTCAGTGGGGTTAGGCACGCACTGAGACAAGGGCGATCATGCTGGATCGGAAGGTATTTGAAGTATATTTCTTTTGATATTTCGGATCGATTATTCAAAAGGATGGAGATTAGATGGAGATGTTGCCTGTAGGATCAAATCGGGTTGGTTGAAGTAGAAGAACGCCACAAGTTTTCTTTGTGATCGAGGCATGCCCTATAAGTTGAAGGGATGTTTTACCGTACAACAATTAGGCTGGCATTGTTATATGGCACCGAGTGTTGGCTGTGAAACAGTGTCACGTTCATAAGATAAGTGTGGCAGAGAAGCACATGCTGCAATGGATGTGTGGACATACAAGAAAGGATCAGTTAAGAAATCAAGTTTTAGAGAGAAGGTAGTGGTGACCTACTTTAGGGATAATATGATGGAGAACCGACTCATGTGGAATGGTCAAGTGAGAAGGAGGCTTAGAGACACGCCGCTTAGAAGAATTGAAGTGCGGGGAAGTGACAACACCGTCAGGGGGTCAGGGAAGACCTTGGATGAGAGTGATTAGAAGTGATATGAGTATCTTGGAGCTTGAAGAGAGCATGGCGTTCAATAGGGTAGTGTGGGGAGACATAATCCATGTGGAAGACACAATTTGATGTTACCTTTTCCACTTGTTATATAACCATATTTCTTGATTATTGGCTATCCTTTACTTTCGATGGCTTTTTAAACTCTATTAAAAGTGTTACAATACTTCTTAAACTTGTTCGTAATTACCTCTAACTTTTATGGCCTTCGAAAGTATGTTACTGGTGACGCTTCATGTTAGCCGACCCCAAATTATTTTGGGAATAAGGGTTTGTTGTTGTTGTTGTTGGTTAAGGTTTCCACCTGATATAAAATGCCTTGGGCTAAAAGGAAGAATAATTACATACGAACTTACTTGATTGAAACTTCAAGTGTCCTTCGAGCATCCGTCATAGAACCTGTGGTTTGTAAAGGGAATTAATCGGTAAAAAAACATAACCAAAAGTAGTGTATTAGAGATCTTGCTCTTAAATAAATCAATTCCCTGTCCTTAATCCAACCCAGTGCAAACCTAGGTTGCACGAGTACGGACACAAACATCAGGAGAATACACCCAGACTCGACATCCAAACACCGCTGAAAAAAGGTTGGAATATAAAATAGAAACATGTAATATGGTGTACTTAGTGTACGTTTCAATGAACCAATCATAATCTTAATCTTATATTTACCAACAGAATAAAATGTGTAAATAAGCTTATGTTATAACATGACGCCATTACTTATCATAAGTCAAACCAGAGACAAACATCGAGTCCTATGATCTTCGACATGTAAAGTACGAAAAAAGAAGTTGTATCTAGGATTTCGGGAACTATGAAATCAGTTTACCAAAACTAAATAAAAAACATACACCAAAACAAAAAAAGAGATGAGAGTTCATATCTCCCCTGAAGCATTCATTAAGACTTGACAATTATTGGCGCATAGTTCGTGATGCTATGTTATACATCCATGCCAAAGACGAATTGAGGCCCCACAATCTAAAACCTCCCCAAAACACACCATTTTCAACTCCCTGTTACTGAAATTTCTAGTTCTATGAATATCATAGACCGAGGAAGCAAATGCGTACGACCGTGACAATCTAGGTTACAGCTTTGTGTTTTTACTAAACATTTGCTTCTCTAATTTGCTATACAATTTCGTTTCGAAATGACACTCCAATACTGATAATCTTCAGCTTTGTGTAATCAGACTTCAAGAACAAGAATTCCCAGCATAATCAGCTCAGGAACAATTGAAACCCTACACAGCAGAAGACATCTACGCTGAATCGAAGGTTGAGTACACGTCCATTACCGAGGGTTGAATTTTGTTTATTTTTATTTTATTTTTGTGTACATGATGGTGTCCAGAATATAATATACAAAATGTCTGAAAGACTTAAAGGACCTAAAACAATTCACAAATGGAAGCGACTGATGGAAGGTCTATAGACAGTTGATGACGCAACAAGTATCAGATTCACGAATGGTGAATGATCCAGCAAGCCACATTTGCTGCCTCTTTCCGAGGCTCGGGATAGGAGAATATATTTATTAACAGTTGTTCAGGGATAGATGTGAAGGGAGTAGAAAAGTACCTAAAATTTGTTGGTCCTGCTTAGATGTTGTGGGATATTTGGAAAGCATTTCTTGGCACTGTCGCTGTAACTCCTTTGCAGCCTTTCTCTCCTCACTTGGAATTGAGGGAACATCTCGATCTGACCAAGTAGGCAATGTTCTGGCTGCCGCAATAACCGCTCCATCAACAAAATTGTCTTCATCTATAGCTACCTTATCTGCAAAAGAAGAAAAGTATTGAATTTATTTACATTACAAAGTACTATTCTAGTCTCATTATAGTTCCACAAAAAAAATTAGCAATATCTTACTGCTATGATAATACTCCATTGGAAGACCAGATATCTCGAACACAGACAAGAACGTATCCAGGTGAATACGAGAATCACCAGAGAAAGAGATCACATCCCAAGGGTTCTGAAGAGAGAAGCACACAGCACTAAGTACACACAAACATGACTCATCAGCCACATCAAGGGCCTGAATATATTACAAAAAAACATCTTTGCCAATGACAAATCATAGATGTTACCTAACTATCTAAAAAGAACTTCAAATGATAGTTGCATATAAGGTTACAGGAGCAGTCAATAAGGAAGCACAAAAAGAGATCAATGTAATGCATCAAATTCCCACTATTTTAATCAAAATACAAGCTTTTGACACATGTCTCACAGATTGTGACCAAGGTACATGCTGTTCAACTCGGGCATGTTTTTTCAGGTACCTTGCAATTCAGAGAGGGCTTTTGTTACGGGTCATTAAAATTTAGATTCAGCTTTGATTGCTAAAGAGACTGCGAAAGTGCCTTCAGGAAGGGGATCAATAGTAAGATTTTCAACCTGGAGTTTGAGAAGGTTGATGACACGGTAAGTTAAGGATTGTCGGACTAGGTCACACGTTGGAGACAGTGGATTACAGAATGGTAGTTCAATGCCCAGTATTCTGTCTTACTTGACGGACCTAAGAGGTTACCTGGGTGGGAGGGTGCTTATTTCTTTTTGGAAGGAAGAATTGTAATAATTGTCCAGTAGTTTTATGTTTCACTTTTGCACATCTTGTGATTCCTAAGTCTAATAGAAGACATATGGTACCCTGAATCACACCAAATGCCAAACTTACAATTATAGTTAGTTGATCTAACGCAGTGTGAGTCAAATTGTATTTGTAGCAGTGAACATGCAACAGCATATTCTGGGGGAATAAAACATTTAGTTTAAGAGGTGGGATGCCACGTGAGGAGGCCTACACATGTGCTGGTTAGAAGAGTAGAAGAGTGAGGGATTAATAACATCGTTAGGAGTCTTGGAAGACCCAAGATGACTTGGATGAGGGTGATTAGACGTGATATGAGTGTCTTAGGGCTTGATGAGAGTATGGTGTTGGATAGGGTGGTGTGGAGAGACATTGTCCACGTGGAGGACTTGACTTTTGCTTGGTTTAGGTTGTTTGGTTTTCTAATTTTTTCTTCGTCTCCTAAACTTTTTCATCTTGTCTCAAACCTTTTTTTCTTATTATATGTATTTGTATAAAGGTCATATCTTTTTCACTTGTCTTACAACTATATCTATTAATTTATTGTTTTTCTTTTCTTTTAAACATGGTTCGATATTTTAAAATTGTTCACATGATCTTTAACTTATATGACATACACGAGACGGTTACATATGACAATTCATGTTAGCCAACCCCAAATCATTTTGAGAGTAAGGCTTGTTTAATGTTGTTGTTGTTGAGTTCTCTAGTTTGTCCAATATTCTGTCACTCTCTTATTTGATGTAACCTAGGAAATATAAAAGAAGAGAAGTACTCCTAATTCCTAGGGTAGCTGTAGAATTCTCTACAGAGCCTATCTAAAGTAGGCCACCAAGTGTCTTAGGCAAGCAATCAGATTTACAATAAGGACAGCAGCTCAACTTTGAAAAAAAAAAAAACGTTTCCACAAAATCATTCATATACCCTCTATCACCAACACACAGCTTACCGTACAATTCTAATTGCATTAGACGGGCCAATTAATGAAGAACTATAAGCATCTGTGTAGGTTAAAGAACCAAACTGTACCGCATGTGAAGAGAATCCATATCTCTGTACAAGCATATCATTCTCCAATCCGTTCAGGTAGTTCAGAGTCATCTGCGGAAATGGAAGAAACAATTATTCTCCCGACTTCTTTGACAGAACATAAAAGCACCCAAAGGCATTAGTAGATAGTGAGGAGTCTGTCGGGAGTTCGAATCTATTGTAAGATGAAAAAGGAAGAGTAGGATTGACTGCAATCTGATACAGATTTCAGAGGCGAAAGTTGTACCACACAAAGTAGAGATGACAACTATGAATCTCCTAAAAGGTGAAGACAGCTTTTTTAACAATTCAAGAGAATTTTAGTATTGTAAATCACATTAAGCTCTTAGTTAGTATCAAATTAATGGGTGTCGCAAAGAAGATTGAGCATGAGCAAATTTTAAGTTTCCTAAATGCTTGACCTTTTTAGGGGTATTATCTTTTTTTGTAAGTTTTCGCTTTTTTCTCCCCTTATTGGATGAATAAAAGTTCCTAGTTTCGCAAAAACAAAAAAAAAAAAAAAAAAAAAAAAAAAAAAAAAAACATTCAAAAGAATTAATCCCAAAACTGGAATACAGTCTTCCAGTGAGTGAGCTCTAGACCTGAACCTTAAAACACACTCCAAACCCATATTTACTCCCTATCAACCAGTAAGAAATGACACTTCGAAACTAAGATGACAAAATGAGACAAAGAATTTACCTCCTCCCCTTTCTTAATCCTTTGGCCAGGATTTATCATAACCTCAAGCATCCTATCTTTGAAACGCCAGTGCAAGAAACAATTTGGTTGAAAAGAATGATTCAACATGTCTGCAAGATATAAGCACAGAATACCTCACATTTAAACCTGGATAAATAAATAAGATAATAAAAGCAACAAAACAATATATTCACAGAAGAAAAGGGAAGCAATTCTGTCAATCACGGTTTACCCTAACAAGTTGATTTTTTGCTTTTCTATTTTCTTCTTATATGAGCTACTGACCAAGCACAGCCATGAGTCAAAAAATGGCAAAGAAAATCCCAGACAAGAGTGAGTAGGATTAAAAGGCCTAACATTGATCAAGAGTAGCCAGGTTAAAGAATGAAGAATGAAGGGGCCACCTCTTAATCTTCAGAAGGTAATGCTGGTGCTAAAGCTCATTGTATTGACAGTAATAGAAATGTTCAGAGGTATATTTATTGCTGTAAAGCCTCAACTAGCACTTTCGATGAATAGGAAAATATCACCAACAATCCCAGATGATGCGCATCTCTTATAACTACTAAAATGACAGACTAATAGACTTTACCAGATTACTGGTTTAAGAATTATAATATATATTGCTCTAAATAACTTATGATGATGTCGGTACAACCCTCCCTGGGAGATTAGCTTGATCTCAAGGCTGAAAATTTTGGAGGATAAGAAAGTCAGGACATAGAGCCTCAAAGTCCGTAGCTTCACAAATTTTGAGGGATAAGAAAGTCACGACTTACCCCTCCGAACCTTTCTATTCTTACTGCTTTCCTTATTTAGCCATCCCTCTTTATTCTTCCTAATACCAAAATGGAAAATTTATATTATTGCTTATTCCTTTAACAATCACTAATCCCCTTTACTTAATAACTACTAGCCCAATTTATTTAACAACACAAATCAGCTCGCATAATAACCCACACCCGCCTCCACCGGTATCTCTCCTCACCCCCTACAACTCCGCTCACCGCTACAACCACCACTCCACCACCATCTTCACCACTTCAAACGCTGAAGGCATCCGACCTCCACATCCACCTTCCCCCCACCATGGACACTCCCAAGATCTGAGAAGTCCCACATTTTGGTTATAAGAATGCCACTTCCTATTTTCCTCTCTTGATAATATTTACCACCTATTGTTGGTACCACTTTGGTATTGGGTCATAACCCTTAGGTCAGTGTACCTTAATAAAGGCCCATGTGATGTAATAAAAGCCAGCAAAGGACTATTCCGGGAGGTTCAATGCAGAAAACATCTCGATCCTAGATAAGTTGATAAACCACTAGATACTCGATACAGCATAGAGAACGTGTAAAATACTAGGAACATGAAGACATAATGATCAAACAAAACATGAGATTTTTGTAGGTGGAAAAACCTTGTGAATAAGGGAAAACCCACCAGGGGATGACTTTGTCCCACCAAGTATTTCACTAGATGTGTTGTATGTAGCGTACAATTACTTCTTAGGACCCTAGACTAGGAATACAAGAGTAGGTGTATAGGATTTCGAATATAAGTGTATAAATATGATTATGGGTGTTGAAGATGATCCTCCTTTGTCTTGGAATCTCCTTTTATAGTTGCTCCATTGCTAGTAATTAATTCACGTCTGGATCAAGCATTCATCCTCCTTAAATGTAGCTTGAACCTCATTATTGCAGAAATTATCTTCTTCATCTTCAATAGCCTCCTTTAATTGTAAAATATCTTCATTATTGCTGTTATAATCTTTATAATTGATGGAGAATTAATAGTAAAACCCGTTGTTATCTCATTCAAACGATCTAGGGTCTTTCTATGGGGAAACCGTAACTGCAGGGTCCAGCTTTCGGCAGGATGGATCCAGTTTTGAAAATTCACTCCCCAACAAGTTTCCAGTTTTGAAAATTCACTCCCCAACAAGTACTATTTAAACCTTTCTGCCATTGTTGTGGTTGTCAGTACGTCACCATTTGCCCCAGATATAGCCATAGGACAGAGTTTTTTTTATTTATTTTACACCCAAACTTCTTTGCAGTATTCACATCCAGGAAGTTGTGGGTGCTTCCAGAGTCAATTAGGATACTGAATGGGTTACCCTAACCTTGCCTATGACACTCATTGTCTGGTAGGCTGTGGTGGTGCTAGACATGGCATTGAGAGAGATAAAGGGTGGTATTTCTAATGTCACAAGCTACTTTTGACAAAATCATCTACATTATCAGAAATTTGGAAATTACTGTCACCATCTCCACCTTCATCCAGCAATGCGACTACTTCAATACAATGCAGTTGTGCCTTACATTTATGGGTACGGCTCCAATGTGCACTGCTGCAATACACTGCTGCAATACCGCTGCAGCCTGTGTCTCAGCTTTGTCTTCCTGAATCCTTTGTACAACATCATCTACAATCGCCTGAACACTAATCAAACCTTCTCCCTCACTCTTTAAAACCACATCCATTGAATTTTCTGAGTTCTTGTTACTTCTCGAAGTTACCATAGTATTTGATTGAATTTCTGGGTAATCTTGTAAAAAACAGAAAGATTTTGTGGAAATGTGTGAAGAACCCAAATAAGTGGGTTTGATTTTGCGGAATTTATGATCAATGGCGATCCAGAGTATCCCAGGAAAGAATCTCTGATACCAAGGGTAATGAACAGCTTAGGATTACCAGATTTAGGAAGATGGTTGAAAGGTTGTTTTACTTGCGATTAAAATGAAAAGAATACAGAGGAGAGAGAATCAGAGTAATTCTCAGAGATTACATTTATGATCAGAGATATGATAATGACTTGCAATCTAACTATTTATACTAGAAAAGCTGTTATCTTACCCTAACTGACTAACTGACTATCCCAACTTAGGTTCCTAACCGAAAATTGTTACTCCAACAAACTTCGAAGTTTTAACTGATATGGTTTACGTGTCAAAGCTGACGTGGCCTGGCATTTGTCTCACAACATCCAACTTCTGCAAACAACCATCTTATAAAAAAAAAAGATTGTTAACAACCACCTTATATCATACTTCTTCTATGGTTTTTACACCTTACCCTCTTTTGCCGCCACAAAACCACCAGCCACCACCTCCTACCACCTCTAAACCTTTATCTCAGCCAAATTCAACACTCTCCCCCCTGGTTTTACACTAGAATAACTTTTTAAACCCCTAAACAAATCTAATTAGCCTAAAATTAGAGATTTTACTCGATTTTGACTTTATGTACTTCTTTAGCCCCAATCAAATACCCACCTACATTCTAGTTTCTGGTTAATATATCATGAATTCATGGTTCAAGCATGCATACAAATCTGGATAATATATTAATCAGTCATTCATTATTACACAGTGACTGCACCTGCAATTCTACAAAGAAAAAAGAATAAACCTGTACATGAATCTGATCTATGTAACCCAAGACAGAGAAAAGGAAAGCAGACAAGCTATACGAAGAACTGAATCAACTACACCACAATTTGAGTACTGACCTCATGAATGCCTCGTAGACCTTAATTTAATAGATCCAATGCTTAGATTGGACTTAGTACTACTGCATTTTCATCATTATTATTCTTATGCCTTTTATTTTTTATATTGAGTTGCGGGAGACCATAAACTTTGTGGTTATTCAGTAAGCTATCTATTCCTTTGCCCTAAGAAAGGCTTAGTTGTACGGAGTTTGATGTGAAAAGCAATGTCGTAGAGAAAGAGATTGAAGACCGACAAAAGCCAACAGACACTTACAGAAAGAAGTGAGCAGTGCAGAACGGATGAGAGGGATGGGAGCTGGGGAGAAATGGGTGAAAAAAAACAAGAATGGGTTTATAAGGTGTTTAAGTTAAAAAAAAAAATTAAAAAAATAAAGTGTCGAATTTGGATGAGATAAGGTATTGGTAGGAGGTGGCAGGTGGTGGTTGTGTGGCGGCAAAAGAGGGTGAGGTGTGAAAACCATAGTTTAAGTAATGGTATAAGGTGGTTGTTAAAAAAATAATATTATAAGGTGGTTATGAGTACGTCTGGAAGCCTGAAATTAGAGGTAGTTAGGGAATTAAACATTATGCAACATGGACAACAATTCATGCTTAAAAGGTAAGTGAAGTTGTGTCATGCCAAAGGTAGACAAATCAGGTAAAATACAACGTCGAGTAAGGCATCATAATCAGAATGTCTTCAAAACAAAAATTACCTACGGTTGAACTTGCATCCATAGAGTTTTTAACTTTCTCTTAGAGCAAGTAAGAAATAATTCCTCTGTCTGACATTAACAACAAACTAGAAGATATTTAAATCGATGATAACCTTTACCCTAGCTCAACATGGCTTAAGACCTCACTTGTCTCAACAGTATGTATTCTTTGCAACATTTATTTTGAACCCGAGAACAATACCAGTTACTCATTGTGGTAAACTCACCAGCATAAGGAACCAACATGTTTGCATCTTGAACTAACGCACCAATCCTTAGCTGCATGTTTA
>JBBYHQ010323026.1:0-15351 GCA_038382645.1 Spergularia azorica | reverse complement strand
CCAATCAAATGTTAGTTTTTGTACATGTGTCAACTCTATTTTAACTGCTATCCATGTCAGCTTTTCATGCACGCAATTATTAAAAGTAATAGATACCTTTGTGTTCATTTTATAGGTATTGGGATTGATATGTGAATAATACAATAATTGAAAATTTTCAAAACAATTTGTTTCTCTAGAGTTCATTCAATTCCATCATAGTAGCTCATTTTGTGTTAAGGCGTGACTGCGTGAGAGACCTTTGATTTGGGTTGAAGCTTGATCTGGGTTTTGGTTAGAACCAATGCATTTCGGTCCTGTCCTCGGTCAACCAAAACTGGGTTTTCTTGATTCGGTCCAAGGGTTGGATTGGCCGATCTGGAACATAGATTTTTCAATCCAGTCTTGATCCACAAAATCTGGGATCTCGGCATTCAGTCCTACTCTCGGTCCACAAAATTATAAATCCTCATGATTTTGCTTGACAATTAAACGGCCTATTATATGGCCATAGGATGCGTAAGTTAATTAGAGCTAGTACGGGGTAGTACCACACTACCACAATTGCAAAAGTAGAGAACAATTGTTTCAAACACATACGTACAAGTACTAACTACTAATATAATCTATCTTTTTTCCCTAAAGAATTTTTTTTACATGTTTTCGAAATATCGACTAGTTATGACATGTCAAACAAACAGGCCGTACCCTCTAGATTGGCCTCTAGAACTACCACCGGTAAATAAACCAAACTAAACACAAGTATACTTTACATAACAAAAAAAAAAAAAAAACAGATCAGAGGAAATATAAGTGAAGAGTTCGTTACATACTCTGAAATCTGAGCTGTTACGTAACAAATAACGTCCCAAAGAGAAGAGAAAGAAAGAAAAGAAAATGGGAACAAGAGATAGAGAAAGGGATCTGGAGCTGTTGATCCCAGTCACAGTTCCTCCATTGGCAACCAGCAATAACAACAACAATGGTGCTCCCAAAGATTCTACGCCTTCGTCTCCGTCTTCCTCTACGCCTTTCCACCATGCCTCTTCCACTAGCAAAGAGGTTCCTTTCCTTAACATTTCTATTTTGATTATATGTTAAGAATTATGTTAATTATGATGATTGTACGTGCTAATGCATGCTTAACATTTTTGTAGACGTACTTATCTTTTAAATTGCATGTATCACTGCAATTGCATGAACGTACCGGATGTTCTGATTATAGAGCTAGCGTAGGTGAAATTCAAGGTTATGGTTGACAACGTCTATGGATTTCACCTATTTAGCGCATGATTGTAGAGAGGGTGTAATGTAATCACGATAAATAATGGTGACATATGGTCGATGTAGGCTTACCTAAGAGGCTAAGACTCGAAACCAAGGGTTAAGATTTACGATTAAATAAAAAGACGTTACCAGTTGAGCTTGTTGACATGTGCTTAATTTGTATGCCTCCGTAAGCCCTGCAGACTTGGTTTTGTTTCTAATCCTGGGCACAGATTATTTCTGATGTATATTTGGTCGTCTGTGTAGGCATGTTACAAAGTCATTCGTAGCTGGGCTTCGAAAAAGTTTATGTCAGGAAGGTAATTTGGCTACTGTGCTACTCTAGTCTTAATCGATCTTAGCTTTTTAGATATGTAGGCATGTTACAATTATATATAGATATAGATGTATGCATGTCAGCCTGTGTGGTCTGTGCAGATATATATGCCTTTGGTATGACACTTTTTGGCATTTTATACTTGTTACACATACATAATCCGTAGAAATGAGAGGTTTGATGTGTGCAGTAGCAGTAGACTTAATCTCATGCTCATCAGTCGTACAAAAGAAACTAGAATGTAAATGGCACTCTTATCTTTGTTAATTTTCTTCACCATTAATGGTCTCTTCGTCTCCCTCAAGCTTGTAGTTGTCTCACATCCATCTTCTTTGTTGCTCTTTTGTTCCGTTTGAGGCTATGTTCATAGATAGGGGTTTATAGTAACAAGCTATACAGGCACAGTACATTTTATCAGGTTCTATTAACTGAAATCGCTTCTGTTTGCATTTCCATCGCCCTTTACATTGGATGAAAAGGTTGTAAATGTTGTCTAAGGCATTATAGTGCTTCTCGAATATTCGTTAATAATCTCTTTGATGTAAAATCAGGTTCAAGATTTCATGTGGTAGTGACAGTCTGCTTTGTTGTGATCCGTTTTGCAGTGTGATCCTTCTTCCATTAGCCATCACCTTTTATATCACTTGGTGGTTTATCCATTTTGTGGACGGTTTCTTCTCGCCTATTTACACCCATCTCGGAATAAACACATTTGGTTTGTTTTCTCTACCTCTCTTTACGCAGTATACTTACATGCATTTCTTGTCTCACTTCGAAAAACAAAGAGATAACATTTCATGACTACTTGTAGATTACTAGTGAAGTCTGTGATGTGTTTAATTTCCTCGTGTGATGATGTTCGTTGTTAGGTCTTGGTTTCTTGACGTCACTCACGTTCATCTTCTTAGTCGGAGTTTTCACATCATCATGGCTAGGAGCCTCAGTTCTCCAATTGGGGGAATGGTTCATTAAAAAGATGCCCTTAGTGAGCTACATTTACTCTGCCTCCAAACAGATTAGTGCAGCAATTTCACCAGGTAAGCACGGGTGTACACTGTGTTGGAATCTCGATAGCAGACTTTGTAGTCCGGATATTTTAGTATGATGTCTTCTGCTTTTTTCAGATCAGAACTCTCAAGCATTCAAAGAAGTAGCCATCATCAAGCATCCTCGTGCTGGAGAGTATGCACTCGCGTTCATAACATCAACTGTGACATTACACAGCAGTATGGGTGAAGAGGAACTCCACTGTGTTTATGTACCCACAAACCACCTTTACTTAGGAGACATGTTTCTTGTTAGCCCTAAAGATATATTGAGGCCTAATCTCTCAGTCCGCGAAGGGATAGGTAAGATCCAAATAGAGCTCTTTCAACCTATACAACTCACATATATGGAGTAAAAACAAACTCATTTTTGTTTTCTGTTTTGTTTGTCACAGAAATAGTCATCTCAGGGGGCATGTCCATCCCTCAGATACTGACTACAGTAGATGCACAGATCTTACGCGCAGTCAGAGTTGGCGATTTCTCAGGAATACCAGTCTAAACTCTAAAACTTTCTCAGTTTTTCATGCAACAGATTTCAGATAATTCTTTGGAGAAAAATCATACATGACAAATTCTCAGAGAACTGACAAAGTATAGCAAAAGGAGGGGAGAGTCATCGGTAGTAACTGAATTTTTGTATACGATTCTCTTGTTGATTGTATTTAGTGAATTTATAGATATTTATATACAACTACACAAGTACATAGATAATATACCAGCATATTGCACCACTGTGAAACCAGAATACTTACTGTTGTTTCCACTGATTAATACCAATTCATTCAGTTATAAATACAAGATAAAGGTTCCTCAGCCTGTAATCCTTTTCTATACTAGCAGTAATGCTCTAATCTAGGGCTAACCAACACGTAGTTTAACAATTAACGAGTAGTTTAAACTAATGTCAGAGGGTCTAGGGCTCAAACGATGGTTTTAAACCGTAGTGATTAGTCATTTAACAATGCAGACGCACTTCTCAAATGTCATTTATTAACAAAAGTAGAATCGTCTTTCAAGTGCTTTTGAGCCAAGCCGTTAATCCCACCAACTTTTAAAAAATTAAAGCAGAAGGAAGGATAGGGAGAAACTCAGAGAGAGAGATAGCAAGGGAGAAAGAGAGAACCAGACAGCCAATAGTTGCCTAGCTAATTGGTTTACGCTGTTTCTGTGAAAATTAGTTGGGATATATAAAAATTATTTAGTAATCAAACAAGAAATCAGATGTAGTCCAACGGTTAGGATACCTGGCTTTCACCCAGGCGATCCGGGTTCGATTCCCGGCATCGGAACTTTTTGCTTTTTTCCCCCAAACATCATTTCTCTAAAGAGCCAAGGTGCGCTTCTTGGCTACAATATTTTTGAAGGTTTCTTGGCTACAATATTAGTATTATTACTCCTAATACGGAGTATACTCCAGTATATTTGAAGCTCCTTAAAATCATAATAACCCCTGTTTTGTGACTGGTTGCTCAATTGGAAGGTTGAAAAACTCACAAATTGCCTAATTTTGACCATTTCGCATTTCCAATATGATTGCTTCATGTAGATTGTAGAATGATCCTGGACGATAATGACACACTTCTCGACTTCTCGTGTACTCGTTAAACGATCCAAAGCACTAGAAATTACAAATCTCTACTGATGTGGAATGTGGAAGACCAAATGACTGAAGCAAGTCACAGAACACACATCAAAGGTAAATAAATTAAGCATGCATTCATTCATAGATAATCGCAAGAGTTGGAACATGGAACCTTAAATAAAAAAAGGCTAAGAACGTAAAGAATTCAGGTGATCTCAAAAGCTAAGCTTCCTTTCCCTATGGCCTGCTGTACTTGAAGCCAAATTTACAAAATGAAAGGCGCTTCCAGTTTCCTATGTCACCATTCCTAGACGACGACCAAAAAACCACCCCCCAAAAATCATTCACTCGGATCAGCGCCGGCCTCAGCTACTATAATGCTAAGGCGGGCAGGGAGAGTCCCAAGTCCACTCGTGACTAGCACTGCATCTAACTGTTGAGTGTGGATAGCACACCTCCACTTGAAGTAGGAATGACCACCTCCCATCCAGGTCCTTTGAGAGGAAGCACGAATTTCTCGACATCGGATTCTTCTACACCGGGTGGAGTAATAACCAAGTCACTTCGGTCCAGTATTTTCTCAAGATCTTCTTCACTGATGTCCCTCTGGACCATTTTGTCTTCAGCATCCTCCTCGTCACGAAGGAGTGCCAGCAAATCCTCCTCCTGTAGAGGGTATTCAGTGAGGGTGTAACGAGTTAATAACTAGAAATTACACACCAGATGAAAGGCAACGAAACCGCATGGTGAATAGTAGGACTGAACTAGTAGAAGGAAGAAAGAATAGCCACCAGTCACTACTACAGATAAAGGCTAAAAAAATTCGATCACAGACCTCCAAGGATTCATTCTTTGTCCTTTCTTGTTTGAACTGCCCCTTGCCAATCACAACATGTTCAAGCTTCAGCTTACTAAAGGCCCTTTTAAGGATCCGACCCTGCACGGAAACATAGTTAAAGTTGAGAATAAAAAGGAACTAAAAGTGATTACACACATTTGAACAATTTTAGGGTGGACAGGACCTCTACAGACAATGCAGTAGAAAGCCTGTAAACATGAACAGGCTTAGTTTGACCAATCCTGTGACAGCGATCCATTGCCTGCAGATCCATTTGAGGGTTCTGAAAAGTGAAAGCAAAGTCATCAGTTGAGACAAAGAGCAGTAAGACGGGAAAAAGAAAGGCTTCAACAAAATATTAGAGAAAATAAAAACTAAGTGAATAAGTAAAGCAGAGAGAGAAGCAAGAGGAACAAGAGACAAGGGAAAGCAAAAAAGGAAAGAAGTGTAAAGAGAACTCCAGTAATACACAACAAACCCCAAACACCATATCCCACACGCTTCTCACCCTCTCTTCGCGACCTATTACAAGCCAAAAGATAAGGATAACTTACCCAGTCACTGTCATAAAGAATGCAAGTGTCTGCAGCAGTAAGATTAATTCCCAAGCCACCAGCCCTTGTGCTAAGAAGAAAAATTCTGAGATTGCTATCAACATCATTGAACTCTTGTATCTGTTGATAGAATTGAAAGCTTGTTCTAGTCAGATATAATCACATACACATCACTTCTTGACACTCAACCGCGCTACACATTGTGGAAAGCTTGTTCTAGTCAGATATAATCACATACACATCACTTCTTGACACTCAACCGCGCTACACAAATGAGTAGCACAATGTGTGTGGGGCGGGGTAATCAAAGCTTCTTCCATGGTCCCAACAAAAGCAGTACATTAACACAGAAGCACTAGTAAAACTTTCAAATCAAGTTCGTTTTCATTAAAGAGATATCTGGAGCAATTGTATTCAGAGTGGAAAAAAAACCTTAACCACACCATCATCCACAGCACAGTGATTACTCAGTCTCAACGATGTTTCAAAAAATATGCAAAACTGCAAACCAGGAAACAACACCTGTACAAACCCAGTCCCACTATGCCCTCTGGTTTTGAGCAGACAAAAAGTCAAGTTTTAAGTTTTAACAACTAATATGCGACAAACAGTACAGACCCAGTCAGGTCCTATAAAAGCCAAAAGCTACAAAAGCAACATTTATTTGGCACATAAGCTACAAAAGCAACACTTATTAAAAAACCAAAATTAAAGTTAGCATTTTAGATTCAAAAATCAAAACAAAAGTCCAGCATTAGATTCCACACAGGAGAAAAACACAAACCTGTCTCCTCCTCTCCTCAAGTTTCACGTTACCATCAATTCTACAAACTTCGAATCCTTTCTCACTGAAGTAGTAGTCCATTATGTCAAGAATTTTGGTCCATTGTGAAAATATTAGAACCTGAAGGATAATAATTAGTTAAAAAGGGAAGCTTGTAACAACCCGAGAACCCTCGTCTAAACAAGTACACAAGACAATCTAGCTGCTAATACCTACCTTATGTTTGCGTTCAAAAAGCTTAGTCAGCAATCTGTCCAGCAACTGGAACTTACCACACTGTCCAACTATTTGTTCTACAGGCGGATAGAAGTCTGCCAAAAAGAAACAACCAAAATGTCACGGATGAAAACAAACATGAACAGTATGTATCTTGGTATTCTGGGCATTCTAAAAACTCACAAGTTCCATCAAAGACAGACTCCAAGAGATCGGGATGATTGCAGTTTTTCCTTAGTTGAATCATTAAGTTATTCAACTTTCCTTTCATTCCACGTGGTGCTGTGCCTGCGTGTTTAAAACAAGCAATAAGCACAGATTTTCCAGAAGAGTACAACATAGATAAGAAACCGGGGTTGACACTACCAAATTTAAGAACGGAGAAAAAGAACAGACTTCAGCACTATATTCCTGTTGGCAGGGGGGGTCTTAGATCAATCCACAAGCATACCAGAATAAGGTTTGAAACTAAAAGACAGCATTCCTACATTGAACAAGGTAATACACTTCAAATCTAGAACTATATCAAATATATAACACTTCGTGCAGTAAATATGATTGATCACACGGGTATTGTCAACAGAACATTCCATGATCTACATGAAAAGTTCCAATCAACTTGGCAGAGTTCAGTTGACTTCATACCACTTCATCAAGCTGATTTACATCACACCTTACCCCTTCATCATGCAGACTTCATAGTGACTTCATCCAAAAGAATGAGATGACACAAAATTTACATTCCATCACCACTTATGCCCATTTATTTTGTTTTGCATAATCCCCAACAATTACCATGTTTACAATACCCTAGTATCCCTCCTACACATTTAGTCAGGCCAAGCGACACGTTCTATAATTAAAAATCATATGCAACATAACTCAAGACAACATATTACTATTACAGAAGCCACCAGTTCTGAAAACAACGTAAGAATGCATTAAGTGCCTGAATGTAAACCACACCACATATGCAACAATGGCTGTTGAATATTAATCGACCAGTCCCAATAACAACAATCTTGACATCAAAAAACATGATTGTCAAGAATTTTTTTTTATTGTTAGACATGCTACTTTTGGAACATAAAATTAGGCAATCTTGGAACGAGAAGCCTTACCAAGACTAACATTCTCAACAAGATGATTTTCCAAAGTTCGATTAATCAGGTGCTCCTGGAAGTTCTTTTGATGCTCAGTCATTGTAGCATACAAAATAATCTCCTTTTTGCGGGGGAGCGATAATTCAACATCACACTTCATTCTTCTCAAGAGAAATGGACGCAATATTGCATGGAGCTTAGCTACAACCTATATATAGTATAGAGAGCATTCAAAAGGAGGAGTAGATCTTATAAAAGAGAAAAGACAGCAAAATTAAGTTCACATACTTGAAGTCTCCTTTTCTCTTCCATTTCCTCCCTAGCAGATTCATTGCTGCATTTTCTTGACAGATCAAACCTGTATTGGCATCACGAAACAGTTAAGCCACCATCCATATCTCAAACACTACACCACAGGCTACATTTTCAAATATCTCAACTTGAATAATTTATATTCTTAACAATATTCACAATAAAAAATTATGAAGACACCAACACATTACATGATAGAGGCATTATTGCCAAGACGGCGCTAATGCAGAAATACCGACTTGTAATATAATAGACATCATACCAGAAAGAGAGTAAAAAAATTTGGATAGAAGAATAGAAAACCATCATCATCTATGATATGTTCTAACCGCCCCCCAAAAGCTCGTCAACATTTAAATCGGCACCATCTATAATGATATATTCCATGGCTGAGGTTAAACACTTAAACTCCATTCGGTCCAGAAAGTCTAAGTAACTATTTACAATTGAGATCAGTTGATCAAGTTATGAAACTATGTCAGAACCACATCTCTAAAGTGCACTCCATGGCAAAATCAAGTGACCAACGGATCATCAGCACAAAGTCACCCTTAAAAGACTTCCAAAAGTTTGAAACCCAAGGAACACGTCATGGTATTCATAGGTTACTATAGCGAGTATGGTTAACAAAGCAGATATGGTAACAAATCCCACAATGACGACGAGAAGCCAAGTGAAATAATATAAATAATTTTGACTTTGAAAGAACAAATGGATTAAGAAACACGTGAGAGAGCAACAGGAGTGTGGAAACAAACCAGGATTCAAATTCTTCATGAGAGGAAAATATGTCAGGCAGAATGAAATTCAACAACGACCAAAGTTCTGCCAAGTTGTTCTGCAATGGGGTGCCAGTCAATAGAAGTTTGTTCTCAATAGGCAAAAGTTTCAGCTCTTTCAATAACTTGCAGTTTGAATTTTTAAGACGATGGCCCTATTGAACACAGACATGCAAATCATCAGATACAGCTACCTCAAAACAAATATACAAGACAAAGATGGCAACCAAAAAGGATGAAATTGAATACACACCTCATCCACAACAAGATATTTCCATTTGTAATGCCTCAAGTGTCTCCTAGCATCACTAAGAGCAACTTCATAAGAAGTAATAACAATCGGAAAGTCAGGACCAATGTTTTTCGGCATATGTTTCAACCGTAACTGATTTCTTTCTTTCTTGTCACCATGATAAATAATCGCCTTCACCGATGGCGTAAATCTGAAAAATAATCAATGTCAAATAGAAGGCAGAAGAGTAGAACAACTAACAAGGAGAGCATTGAACACTTTACCTAGAAATCTCATTAACCCAATTAGAGGAGTGGACAGAGGAGCAATCACCATGTATGGCCCATCCAAACCCTTTGCCTTTAGATGTGACAGGAAGCCAATGGTCTGAATTGTCTTTCCGAGTCCCATTTGGTCAGCAAGGATACCATTTAGACCATTTTGCCAAAGAGAAATTAGCCATTTTACTCCTTTAATTTGGTAAGACTTTAATTTCCCACCAGTTAAGAGAGGTGTAAGCTCAGCCTGTTCCTTCGCAAGTCTCTCCTCCTCAGTTAAGTCTGCATCTTCAGCAGCTGTCCCTTCCTTGGATCTAGTAAGCATAGCTGCAACTGCTCTCTTTGCTTTCCTCTGAAAAAATACAGTAACCATCATTAGCCAGATTACAGCTCTACCACAAGCAATACTCATCAATATCATGTGCAAGTTAAACAAGAGCACAGAGTGATTGTTAGTGAATTTTTAATCATAGATAGATATCAGTCCTTTTAAGGTATGCCTGGTTAGAAAAGAATATCCACAGTTATCAACTCAATCTATGGAAAACCACAACGTGTACTGCATAGGATGGGTTGGTAACAGATATAGTCACTCAAAAATCAACACATTTCAGCGGTCTTCCACATTTCAGACCAAGAGCACGGTATATATATAACTTCTATCCCACCAGTCTAAATGTGAAGTAACTTGATAGGCCGTTTGGTGATTAAAAGATATGCTTGTTTATATATAGGTCTGCATGCAGCCTGCTGATAACATAGGAAGAGTGCAGAATGTCAAGCTCCAAATCAAATACAAAATCACATTCCTTCATTTTCGTATAGTTCACTCCAAGAGATAAAAAAATTAAAAATAACAACTTCTGAAACTATCTAAGAGCAGAAATCAAACAGAAATAGCATATTTGATGTTATATCTTCACGTATATAACATATGCAATGTTCATTAATTGGATAAAAAGACAGGAAGCTCACATCATCATACTGGGAAGCTTTCCTCTTCCGACCTTTGCCTTTCTTTTTCTCCTTACTGGGTTCCTGTTGTTGTTCCCCAATTTGTTCATTCTCCCCGTTCTACAACCAGCCAATGAGTTGCCATAAGTGATCCAATATAAATAACAAAGGTTTA
The DNA here is from genome assembly GCA_038382645.1 of Spergularia azorica. Taxonomy (NCBI): domain Eukaryota; kingdom Viridiplantae; phylum Streptophyta; class Magnoliopsida; order Caryophyllales; family Caryophyllaceae; genus Spergularia; species Spergularia azorica. The sequence continues at coordinate 4,913 of JBBYHQ010323026.1, read as the reverse complement.
ATCCCAAAAAAAGTGTTCATACAAGGAAAAAAAGAGCACAAGAAAATTATGTACGCACTGTTATGTCATCCATCTTTTCCAGCAAAAACTCTGAGTAAAGTTGCGTCTGAGTTAAAAGATCATCTAGCTTAGAAAACTGAACATCATTTAAATTAGCAGCATCTACTGGCAGATTCTCTAGCTCCGCTATTTCTTCCTTCTTTCTGGCTTCAGATAACTTCTTTTCTTCTTCTGCCATCTTTTCCGATATAAGAGCAGAATCTCCATTCTTGGCATCAACAAGCACATCATCTTCTGATTTTACTTCAGCCTCTTCCTTAACAATATCCTATTAAGAGTAAATTACTTGTTAGTTTAACAATAACAGGTTAGCCCATGAGGCACATTATACCAACTTTCGATTTCTAAGGAAACACGCATCAAATCAGCAAGCCAAACCCTAATTCACACAAACCATACGAGATAAAATTATCCTCAAACCCAAAAAAAATCAACGATCACAATACAACTCAGAAGCAAAACAATCAATCTGCCATACAACTTACAAGAAAGATGCCAACTTTTTGAATATCAGATATGGGTTAGTAAAACCAGATCATTGGTTTGCTTTCATTTCGACTTAGGGATGCAGCTAATAGAAATCGGTAACAACACAAAATGAGCAGCAAGCATTAAATTTCGATTTGTAAGCATTAATCACACCTCCACCACCACCACAACAACAACAAAATTCCTAAAACGTAGTCTCACATCAACCGAATACAAAATGTGACTTCTTTTAATTCAACTATAACTAACCAAATAAAAAAAAATCACCACTTTTAAATGCAAATCCATGCCTCAAGTTTTGAAACTTCTACAAACCAAACCTTATGAAGCAAAAGAACAAATCATTTTTCAAAAACATCGATCTCAGCCAAACCAATAAATCAACCAGAAACGCCATATCAATTATCCTCTCTAGTCTCTACTGTATAACACTACATAATAAAATTCAAAAACACACTAACTTACTTAAAATAAAAAATTAATCAAATAAACAGCAAATTCGACAAAAAAAAATACACATAAATTAGCAATAAAAAATGATGATTGATAGAGAAAAACAGAAGTATACCTCATCAGCGAGAACAGAAGTTGGGGAATCAATCGAAGGATCCGCCTTCACTTCGCCGCTATCCACCATTTTCAAACCCTAATTTCTGCAAAAACCACCAAATAATTCTCAATAAAATCAAATTAAACAGCAAATAAACAATAAACAACAATAATAACAATCGAATACAAATGTGAGTCCATATAATACCAGGAAAATTAGGGGGGAAATAAAACCTAGGGTTCTGCAAAAATAAACACGAGAAACTCCAACGAAAAATGTAAGAAATAAAATTGGGGGAGAAAATAAAATTGAAATAAATAAGAGAGTTGAGAGTAAAACCTTTTGAAAATAAAGAGGAGAGAGAAAATGGAAGAATTTTTAGAGAAGGTGGAGAGGCAGAGAGAAATGGAGGAAGTGGGGGGAAGTGTGATTGAGAAGATACACTGCAGAAGTTTGTATTAAAATAAGAAGGGGTTTTTAATTTTGGATTAAAATGATTATTTTAATGGGTTGGGGCATGCGTCGTGGGCGGGAAAATGAGGAAAGGACATTTTTGTCCTTGACTTTTTGCCTTTCCTGTTCACGCTTTTGAGGGGGGGAGTGGGGGATATTCTGGATTTTTCAAGGGGTGTTTTTTTGAATTTGGTTGTGGATTTCGAAATTATTAATGGGAATGTTTTGATTTGTTTAATTCCTTACTGTTTTTGTTTTATTTGGTGGATATATTTAGGTCTGCGTATTTGGAAGGTGAATAATGTTGTGTGATACTTCGTTAGTTCGTTATACATTGTTTTTAGACGTTTGGTTAGGTTATTTGTTAGTGTAAACACAATTTTGAACTTTAACGATTTGTTTAGAGGAAAGGAGACGGGAAGAAAGGGGAATTAGAGGAAAAAGAGACATGGCATACACATCAGTCGTTATACTGTGGTCCACGGACCACAGTGTCCATGGTGCTCCATGCCACGTGGCTTTTTCTTATTTGTGTGCTGATAAAAAAAATGTCACTTTCCAGCTAAAAAGCACACAAAAATCCAGCTTTTCCATAACTAATTTTCTGCAACTCGCGGGAAATTTTCTCTCTCCTCACTTTTTTCAATCTTTTTTCTCTCTCCTCTCAATTTTCCTCTCTAATGTTCATAGCGAAACTTCAGTAAAATCCATATAATCATGGAGGTAGATTTAACTCCGATCATAGGCGTCGTTCATCCTGAATTTCAAGCAAGGTAAAAAAATGCTAAATTTTGCTAAATTTTGCTGAATTATTACAGTATTTTGATGAATTTTGCTCGAAATTTAGTGTGAAAATTTCATGTATGAATTTGTAATTTAAGTGATTATTAATTTCATATATGAATTTGTAATTTAAGTGATTTTTTCTTTTGAAGTAATTCATGTATGAATTTTTGAATTTCTGTGAATTTTAATTTATGACTTTCATGTTTAAATTGTAATTTGAATTTTGAATTTATGATTTTCATGTTGTTCAATTACGTTTGATGTAGTACATATGGATGATGTGCTGAATTGATATGGATGAAGTTTAAAAATGGCATGGATTAGCTAGAAAATAAGCTATGAATCGTAAAGCACAAGATACTCGAAAAAAAAAAAAAGAAGAGGACAGAGAAATGTGAATTCTAGAATGAAGGAGAAGGAGAATGAGAAGGAGAAGTAGAAGGAGAAGAAGAGGAGAAGGAGAGGAGTAGAATTACGGGAGATTATAATTTGGTGAAGAATTTCGGTGTCATTTGTTGTACTTGTTACAGTAATTTCACGAATATGAATGATGAGGTGGTAAATTCGAGATTAACAAAGTTGAGATCGATTGCGATTTTTTAGTATTCCGAGTTTAGTCTAGTTCAGTGGATTGAGAAACGTGAGTGATAGAGTTTTAGTCATCTTGAGGATGTAATTAGTGAAGTAACATTTGTGTGTGTTGAGTTTCATTGTGGTATATTTGGTTGTGTATGATACGAATGTTTGACTGATTTCCTGTTGGTGCGATGTTGCTATAACTGTGTTGGTCTGAATTACTGCATTCTGATTTGTTTACTGTCGATTGATGGCTACTACAGCTATTAGAGATGGAGAGTTCATCTAGGCGTTAGTGTGATGTTGCCCCTTTTTTGCTTTGAAAATGAGTGAATGATGGTGAGGGTGGTTATCAGCAGAGTGTCGGGGTTGTGATCATTTACTTGGCCCTGTGCTTCACAGATTATAACTGCCTAGTCCATGGATATTTGCTGCCTAGTCCATGGATCTTGGCTGTGTAGTCCATGTATATTGAGATTGCTTGTTTTATACAACTCTGTGCTGAACAGTCATTTCCCCTGATGTAATGTTGGTCATTCTCTGTGTAATTGGCCTTATCTATTCTAGTCCATACTTGCAGCTACTTCAGTTTGGCATGATGATGTTACATTGTATCGTATATGTGTGCACGAACTTTACCTTACTGTTGTATCATATATTAAGTCTGCCTACACTTTTTTGCAGGACATTTTCAGCTTCCACATCTAAGCACAGAGGCTCAGTCAGTGATCTTATACAGTCTGCCTTGCACACAAGGTTAGACACACTAACAAATTTACAGTCATATGATATGAGTACAATTATTAGCCCTTATAAAATGCCCCTTGCCTTTAGAATTGGATTTATATAAAGTCAAAAGTCCATAGACTTGATTGTCAATGTCCATGGACATGACGGTCAAAGTCCATGGACTTGACGGTCCACGGTCATGAAAATCTTATGGTATCTGCTTTGTATGACCTAATGTGTGTCGAAATCTAATGGTATCGCTCTGTATGACCAAATCTGTGTCAAAAACTTATGATATATACACTGCACTTAATATTGGCATGGCTGTTTCCTTTCAACTTTGGTTAGAGTAAGGGAATAATGATAGAGTCAGATTTATGTGTGTTGACTGCTGGTGTCATTTTGTATATATTACTTGTAGGATATTATACACTTGAAATGTCAATTGTTTGATGTCACTGATGGTTATTATTGAATTCCAGTGCACATACACATACTCCTGTGAAAGCTGATAATGGTGATACTCCTGATAATGATGTGACAACTAGTTTTTGTCCCCGTGAAATCACGGGACTGGTATAAGCTAAGTTTTTGGATACTTCATAAGTTAACACCACGTCGAGAATGATGTCGATAATACATAGTTCATTTTTATTTTCACACATGTAAAATAAGTCGGGGGCGGTGTCTTCGTTTTGGTACATAAAATCTCAAAAATATAAGGGATGAGTTGGTCAAGACAAAAACTTTATATTGTGACGTTCCGTTCATAATAATTTCGTTTACCAAGATGTGATATCTCAATCGATAGATAATTTTTAAATTAGTGAGTACTCCGCAGTTGTCTATCTTAAATTTACTTTCGAGATTTTCTTAGCCGAATTTTTCCTCTTGAATGGAGTAAGCCTTAAACTCTACGGTTTACAAATATCGAAGCAACTTGGGCTCAGAATTTGATGGTTCCATAAAACTAAACACAAAACCACCAACTTATTCCTCAATTATTAACTCAAAGTTTTAGTGTTCTACTATCAAACTCGTGTATAACGTCTAGCCAAAAACTCATGTGCCAGACTTATACTGACATCGTATTCTTCCTGTTTGCTCTTGAGAGAATCCAAAATGCATTATTGTCAATGTAAATCAAAGAATCAACACCCTAAGAGCTAGAGATTAGGAGATTAAAAAAAAAAAAAACGATAGTAGGAGTATATCCTCAATTAACAATCGTCATTTGTCTCACTATAACTTCCAAGTTAGTATCTCCAAG
>JBBYHQ010322954.1:0-15365 GCA_038382645.1 Spergularia azorica | reverse complement strand
CGGCCATGTCTGGGGTCAGCAGCACACATCATGTTCTTGGCATCCCACATTTGCTGTGTCAGCTCAGGAACTGTCAACGCCCGGTACTGCTGAGATCCTCGGGATGTAAGGGGAGCGAAACCCACCATGAAGAAGTGAAGTCTAGGGAAGGGAATGAGGTTGACAGCAAGCTTTCTGAGATCAGAGTTCAGCTGACCAGGGAACCTCAGGCAGCATGTTACACCAGACATTGTTGCCGATATCAAGTGGTTCAAATCTCCGACTGCAAAATTCAAAAAACAGTTCAGTCACATCCTAAAGGCCAGAAAATCATCAGTCCAAAATTAACAGAACTTTCATAATCAATCCAAGACATGACACGCAACAAAAAAACAAACATTAGGAGACATGGGCCCTTTGCAATTAAGCCTTCAACTATGTTCACACAGAAGGCACACATGAATGGAGAGAAAAAGAGCAATCAGATTATGAATAGAGGAAAACTGATACTCCTATTAGACGAACTTGTCATGCGATATAGTTGATATCTCAAGTATGTATTAAAAGCAAACAGAACTTCATGCCAAAAACAAACTGTACAAGCTCTAGAATTCAAACAGCTGAGTTATAAACATGAGCCCGTTGCAATTAAGCCTTCAACTATGTTTACACAAAAGGCACACATGAACGGAGAGAAAAGGAGCAATCAGATTATGAATAGAGGAAAACTGATACTCCTATTAGACAAACTTGTCATGCGATCTTGCGATATCTCAAGTATGTTCTAAAAGCAAACAGAACTTCAAGCCAAAAACAAACTGTACAAGCTCCAGAATTCAAGCTCAAACAAGGTTGACAGGACTTCAAAATGCAGACACAAACAAAGTTAGTAAGACTTACAGCTGGGAGTAGTGAGCTTGAGTGTCCTAAAGCAGATGTCATACAAAGCTTCATTATCAAGAACCATACACTCATCAGCATTCTCCACTAGCTGATGCACAGACAAGGTTGCATTATACGGCTCAACAACAGTATCAGACACCTTGGGTGAGGGGAAGACGGAGAAGGTCAGCATCATTCTGTCTGGATACTCTTCCCTGATCTTGGAAATCAACAGGGTACCCATGCCAGAACCCGTTCCACCTCCCAATGAGTGGCATACCTGAAACCCTGCACAATACCATTCCACTTCAGTTACCACGATACACAAGACGATGACAGTATAGCCCAAAATACGAAAGGTACATATTTCATCAACCACCTTCAGCAAACCACAACATCAAAGCGTAAAATACAGAAGGTATACTTATCATCAACACCCTTCAAGGTAAGTTAAATACATCCTACACTATTATCAGTTTCTTCGCCCACAAATTTCCACCAAAGATCAGCCATGAAACAACGATTTACAGAACCAAATCCAGACACAACCTTTATTTCCCTAGTCGAAACACATCAACCAACACCTCCAACTCCCTACATATACATACATCAACGTCTTCACTAAGACACAATCGCTACTCACATACAACAAACACAACGACCTCGCAACATACAACTTTCATAAACACAAAAACCCAATTTTATCACAAGAGTCATTTCATCATACACCTTCAAGACCAAACTTCAACATCACACTTTCTCCTCCCAACATAACAATCACCCACAAAACAGCATCATACAACATACACAATAACCTTCCAACCACAAATAAATAGCTTAAACTACAAGTTTTCCCTTACACATTTCATCAAACACCTTCAACTCACCCACATATATCAACATATTCACCCAAATATCCAACCCCAAAACATAAACCCACAAAATCAAAGCAGTAAAAAAAAAATTCTCATTGAGACATTTCATCAAACACCTTCAAGTCACACCCAAACACCCAACATATTCACTGAAAAAATCACCCAAATAAACAAAACCCTAAAACACAAATCCAGTAAAAATACAAGGGTAAACAAAAAAACCAAAAAAAATAAAAGCGGTAAAAAAAAAATTTACTGAGACATTTCATCAAACACCTTCAAGTCACACACAAAAATCAACATATATATATTCACTCAAAAACCAAAACCCTAAAACACAAATCCAGAAAAAAAAGAAACCGGTAAAAAAAAAAAATGAAAAGCTTCACAAAGAAGTTTGGTATACCTTGAAGACAATCACAGTTCTCAGCCTCCTTGCGAACAACATCGAGAACCGAGTCAATCAACTCAGCACCCTCAGTATAATGACCCTTAGCCCAGTTATTCCCAGCACCAGACTGCCCAAACACAAAGTTATCGGGCCTAAAGATCTGGCCATACGGGCCGGACCGGACACTGTCCATGGTACCGGGCTCAAGGTCCATGAGCACGGCCCGAGGAACAAACCGACCACAACTCGCCTCATTATAATAAACATTAATCCTCTCCAACTGCAGATCCGTGTCTCCGGCGTATCTCCCGGTGCTGTCGATCCCGTGTTCCGCGCATACCACCTCCCAGAACTTGGCCCCGATTTGGTTACCGCACTGACCACCCTGAATATGAAGGATTTCTCTCATCTTCTTCTACACGCTTCTTTCTTTAATTCTTTGAATTTAATTAATTTGGGGGAAGAGGAAGGAAAAAAAAGAAGAGAGAGAAAATGAAGGGAGAGGAAATGAGGGAGGGTAATTATTATATAGGGGAGGTGAGTGTGTGTGTTGGGGAAAGTAACGGTAACGGCTACTTTTTGGTAGGGTTTAATTGGATGTGGGGAATTTCGAATTTCGAATTTTTTTTTTAGGAGAGGGTGTGAAAATGTGAAACCCTAGATTTTGTTGGAATTGGGGGGCGGGGTGTAACGGATCATTAAGTAACGGTGATGATTTATTTATTTTTTTATTTAGGTGGGGGGTTGAGGATTTTGAATTTTGAATATACAGCTGGGCTGAGCTGGCATTGCTGTTGAGATACTTTGTTGCAACTTGGTTATTATTTTTTCATTTTTTTGAAAAAGGGAGAGAGAGAGATAAGATCGAGTGTTTGAATATTGATTTGTTGGGCTGGACTTTGGTGAGTTGAGTCGGTCTTTGGTGAGATCACTTATTAGTCGTCAGGCTGAGTGTTATTGTCAATAGTTGATACCGCTGCGAGTCGAGTAGGAGATACGGAGTACGAGTTATTATTAGCTCGATTAAATCACGTCACGTTACAAGCTCCTATGGGTTATTGTCGTGACTAGATTAATTCACGTTTTAACCCAACCAAGCGTTCAGAAACGCAACTTTACAAACGAGATGCCGCGATCATGAGAGAACTTTGGATTCAAGTTCTCAATAGAAAAGCCAGGACTTCTAATTCGCCGTAAAAGATCTATGCTTGAATTATAGAAATTATCGGTCTCCATTTCACAGTTCGATAATGGTGTTCGATGTAAATAGTATTCGAGTAGATCACTCGAGTCACTGTAATCCCTCGTTAGGCTGTAACAACCCGCGGACAGTGACACTCAGGTTGATAGAACATCCTTTCCTTCACTCCAATACGTACTTGACCCTGTGAAGTGTGAATAAGGTACACCACGACATACATCAAAACTTTGACATTTATAACATATTTTATCTTTCCAGGTCTAATTTCAAAGTCATGCTGAACACTACATTACTCGTTACTTCGTCAATACAAGTGTAATTTAGTCACTGAGGTCGCCCAGGTCTATAATTTTCTTCTGGGGAAGGAAACAATGCAATTTACGGAACATAACATCTGCTGGTATCACTGAAACATAGGCAAAACTTTGTCCACATTTACTTCATCACAAACTAACACATTCATCAACAAGTCTCGACATGGCAAGTGATACAATGTCGGGTGTTCGAGACTTGGTATAACCAACAACAATATCAACATCAAACCGATATTTTAATAGAAACCAACAAAATCTACAACTGAACATGTACAAATTCAACAGGAGATATATTACTAGAAAGTCTCCTCTCTCCGGCAAAGGCCGAGGTCAGTTGTCTTCACCTACCAAAAAAAAAAACACAAGAACACTACAAAGTATATTTGTTAGCATTAGCATCCACGAGTCTCCACCAATGTCCGATATAGAAGGCCAATGAGCACGTTCAAATACTTTCAAAATCAAAGCAAAAGAGTCAAGAAAAGGTTCAATCCGATAAATTAGTAATCAGCGTCGATCTTCAGGGAGGAGTAACTGATAAAGCAACAAGATTAACAAGGTTCACCCACAAACAAGAAAGAGATTCACCATATTCCAATTTTCAAGCTCTGATAGCAGGTGTTGTACCTAAATTGCCACCCTAGTGTTAATTGAGCTTCAAGAAACTTACTCCAAAAGACGAAAATTTCATTGTACCTTTTAAATGCTCCTAATATACTTCTTACCAGCAGATAACCCTCCCCATGTGGTGTCAAACATGGTCAAGGTCTGAATGACTTACTAAATAGCTTGTCCCTCATTGATTACTGAAGTCGGGCATTGAAACTAACGAAAAATCTAGATTTCATTAGGTGTGTACTTTGAATTAGTAAGACAGACTGACAGAGCAGTATAGATACGAAGACATAAGAATTTGAGGTGCATAGGCTTGTAGTAAGAAAAAAATCAACATTTATGAACACCACACAACTTGCTTACGAGCTACTTGGACAAATAAAGGACTACAAGGACTATGTCTCTGATGATCAAATGCAAGAACTAGACCAAGTAAACCTCCTATTGCTAATCGATCAAATGGCCAAACTAAGAACGTAAACAGTAGCAGATCTTAGGCAAGTTGAGCCAAGGACTCACCCACCACCACCACCCACGCACACAGCACTTTTTAGAATACGAACACTTAGCTGTCTAAATATAACTTGCCTAGGCCTGGTGGTTTTGCTCCATGTTTTCAACACATTGGTCACAACTCAAGAGTTTGAGACCTAGCCCCCCTCATTTTTTTGCCATGTTGCGCCACTGAAGGTAAGACGACAAAACAGCTCAACAACTACCAGGTATGAATAAGGGAATAAGGGCTGTCAGAACATACCACCAAGAGTAAAAGAATCATCATGAAACATGAATACTATATACCATAAAATCAGGACAAGTGATGCATAACCCATCTAACAAACACCTTTCTATGCCTTGGCGCCTGAAAAGGGAAGTAAAAACTTGATTGTTACCTCACAGAAACAGCAAACAAATAAGAACTCTGGAGTATTTCAGAAACAGAGAAAAGTTCTTGGGTTTTTGTAAATGCATCAGCGATTCTGCAGATTGGACTAACGCAATCTGATGCACTAAGCATCTCTTCCCACAAAAACTGTGCCCTCAACAGCAAGCTATCCCAAGTTACTACTACAAGCATTTGGCTGTAGTAACAGATAGTCTCCCTGAAAAAATCCCTTCTTACATTTTTGTTTAAGTGATTTTTCCCGTATTCCAGATTTCCTTTTTTTCAGAGAAATGAGAACTATCTATAGCTAAGCTTAGGCAGCACATACCTTGATTCCTAATAATCTACTTACGGGACAGAATCAAACAAATACACAGATAGTAAAATAGAGAATGAACTTAAACAATGGCCCAGTTTGGCAGACAGCCGCAGCATTTAGCATAAGCTGGTAAATTAAGTAGCTTATAGTTGGCAGGCCGCTTCAGAGGATTTCACTAAAAATTCTTGCACTGTAGAAGATATTTTGTAATTAGCAACTTACACTTTGTAGGCAGTGTCCAATGATAAAGACAAAACTGAACAAATGTTAGTTATTAAAAGGATAAAATTCACTCTCTTTAAAAAAAAAGTATAATATGTTCGCGTAATATACTCTTGCAACACATTATCTGACAAGAACCCAAAACTGTACGCTACAAGTTAAAAAAAAAAGGGCACTAAATAATCCTTTTACCCCACCCCCTCATTCCGAAAACCAAACAGCTCCGAAATCTAGCTAATACTATGTGAGATGGCAAGATCAGAGTGACATATACTCCCAAAACTTGTATAGAAGAACGAGTATAAACTCCAAACATAGATACTGTTCGCAAAAGCACAATAAAAGAAACAGTACACTACTGCATTTAATCATGGAAATTTTAAGAAAGGATGCTAGGCATGAGTAGCTTCTCATATTAGTTCTCAGATAAGGATACTGAAGCAGGGGATAGCAAAAGGAATACATCAGCAAAAACAGGAAAGCAAAAACTGAATGATGACCCCCCACATATTAATCAACACGGAAGCAGCTTCCTGTCTCATAACTACCCTATGCTGCTAGGTATAAATTTCCTACAGGTGTCGGTAATTCAGTAAAATAAAAAATTTCTGCAGAACAAAACCAACATGTTTTAGTCACCACGATCTGTTTTTGTATCGAAATCTACACATCTTTCCCGTATACCATAGTCCAGGACTTCAGGCATCTCCTAAGGCATTATATCCAAAAAATCCCTGAGAACAATGAATAACATAGAATAATAGATATCTCGGAAGATTCACTTCAAGACAACTGCTAGAAAGCCAAGAGGACTTCTCCAGATTAAGAATTCGAAGTTCGAAAGTCTTTTCATTTTTTTTGTACTGACTTCGAATCAATAGGCCTCCACCTCCAGTTCATGCTCTTTAAAATATTGGATTTAAAACCACCTTAGATATCTACAAGACTGAAATAGGCAGTCAAGGACCTATAAGGTATTAACCACGGTTCCCTGAATGCCAAATTTATTACCGGCTCAAGATAGTTAAAGCTCCATAGCCAACATATTCAGTATTTAATAGTAATTAAACCTAGAAAAGGCAAGACCAACAGCTGAAATGTGGTAATTTGATATACTAGCTGAAGCTATCATGTATTGAACAATACTCAAAAATGCAGTTTTAAGTTTTTTCAATAATTGTTATATCATTTGCAACCAGATTTACTTCAGAAATATTAGAAGCTGCCTCTCAAACTATTATCTTCAACATGTTCACTGTCAAACCGGAGCTACAGATGCTAATCCATTATTCATATGAATTATCATATGGCAATTAGCAAGCAAATTCCGAATACTCTATTACGTACAAGACCAGATGATTAACTGCTAAAGAGGTAAGATCTCTAGGTTAAACTATAGACAGATAAATCCAAATGAAAATAATAGGGGAAAAATGTCTAAACTCAAATCAATTAGAAACCTCAGAAAAAAACAACAAATAACAGCTTTGATATTTTGGAAAAAGAAAGTAAGGAGCTTGACCATAAATTCTGTGGCTTGAACATGATCTTACCACACTCTAAAGACGACTCCAGGAAACCTTTCGCTTTTCAGCCTTTTCCTTCCCAGCTTCATCGAAAACACAGGTTCATTGGAAAACATCTATGGTTGGACAAAATTCAGCCAGAAACAATAATTAACTTAAGCACTAGCCTTATAAAGAAGGATTATCAGCAAGAACATAACAAAACAAAAAAAAATACCACATCATTCACCAGATTAGAAAACCACTCAACTATAACTCAGCCTTACGATGGTCACAAAAATATATTTGAACCTCCAATAATATACCAATTCTCTACTTTCAGCCCCTATTTTTACCGTTTCGGTCCAAAATTGCACCTAGAATCCCACAAGGGACAATCTTTTAACAAAATTGTTTATGTGGTCAGATTGTTAGTAAGAAACTTTTTTGAAGTTGGATAGTTCTTTGCTTATTTTTTAAAAACAGGATTGTTGATTCCATCTCTCAACAGCTTTTCCTGTACTCCTAAATCAAAGCTAAGCTGAAACCAAAGTCAAGCCTAAGCTCATGCAGTCAAATAGTTCGCATTTAAATTACATTTTGTACCTTAGTTAGTAAAAGGAGAACCGATGCAATGAGTTATAACAAAGAGAAGAACAAAGGTGCAAGTCTCATCGACAAACTGAGCACTTTTTGCAAGGGGTTTTAAGTTTTCAAAAACATATTTGTGCCAAACAGAACCTCTGCTAGTCTTTTTAGGAGGTTAAACTATTAAGAGGCAAAAACTTAATAACAATGGGCAAAGGGAAGGGTAAAAGCTAAGTACAAAAGTAGATTTATTTCTCTAAATTGAAAACTAGAGTTGCATAATTCTCTATACTACAAAAGCTAACCGTTCCCCCTTCCCCATATAGTCTAAATTCCTGAAAAAAAAAAGACGAGAACTCCACTCCAACCAATTGCATCAAAGAATTTGCCAACTCTACGCACCATAATAACAACTTCCCTTTTGGTTATTACCTCACCTTAATAATTAATGTTTTTCTATTTTGGTTTCTTCCCACAAAATACATAAATTTTATCCTATTCTTTGAGACAATCTCCCTTTTAAGAAATGGATTTTATGGATCCTGCATTTAAAGCGAATTTATTATTTTTCTGAATTAGTAGAATATATAGTCCTTTTGTTATGAGGTGGGTTGTTCATTGCTGAAAACTAGATTTATTTCTCTAAATTGAAAACTAGAGTGGCATAATTCTCTATACTACAAAAGCTAACCGTTACCATCAAAACTGGGAAAGTTGTAAACACATATTCTGATGTTCCTTTCTTTCAAAAGTTCTAGGTTGTTCTTCAGTAGGAATTAAGTAACGTTTTCTAAAAGTACACGCACAAGTAAACACCCCGCTTAGAACTTATGTTTTGTGTCTCTTAACTCTGCAGAAAGTAACCCATCAGTCAGCAACTTGGACTAAACTTAATTGTTTTCATCTCTGACAACTCTTTCCATCGTGAGATTGTCGAGGAAGTTTTGGCTAGATGAACTCGTTAGAATTCAGACACTATTTTATCAACTACAGCAAAGGACGGAAAAAGGTTACACGTCTTATCCTTTATAGTTAGAGAAGTGAATCTCCTTTCTAGTTAAAGAAATAAATCACATTTCTAGTTGAGAAAATAATTCTCCTTTTTACTTAGAGATATAAATCTAGTTTTCAGCAATGAACAACGCACCTTATAACAAAAGGAATATATTCTACTCATTTAGAAAAAATAATAAATTAACTTTAAATGCAGGAACCAGAAAATCTACATTTTCTTAAAAGGGAGATTGCCTCAAAGGATAGGAAATCATTGATGATTTTTGTGGGAGGAAGCCAAAATAGAAAAACATTAATTACTAAGGTGAGGTAATATCCAACAGGGAAGTTGTTATTATGGTGCGGAGACTTGGCAGTTTCTTTGATGCCGTTGGTTGGAGCGGAGTTCTTATCTTTTTTTCTGGAATATAGACTATATGGGGAAGGGATTATTTCAAGATTAATTATGGGCTAAAGTTGGAGGTGCTGTCGAGGGTATTCAATAACGTTTATTCAACAAGATTGGAATTTTGTACTAGTTTTCAGCAGAAGACCCCTTGTCCTCTACAGTTTCATCATTCCTTTAATATCCTTTATTGACCTACCAGAGGAGAAAGACCTTTTTAGTTTAGAAATTTTAAAGGACCAAAATAATCACGAAACCATTCTGTAGGGAGTAAAGACAAGACTCAAGAGGGGTCACAAGACTCAAAACTTTAGAGAAAGAATCTAAGGAAAAACATTAAATTACCCATAATAGAGTATGGTTATGTTGTCACTCACTAGTCCACATAAACGATTTAAAGTATAGCAAGAAGCAAAGATACGAAAATTACTTATGAATTCTCTAAAGCTGAACGTCATCGTGGATTATTCTGAAGTACAATCCTAGAAACTCATAACAGCTTTAAGTATTTCAGCTGTATCTGGATAACAGAGATTTCATATTTAACAGTTATTTAGAGTTCCATAAACAATTCCAAACATTGGTCTTTTGACTGATCAGTTAAAAGGAGTCCCTAGATCTAAAGGTGTACTAATGTCGAGTTTATTTTCTCAGTGGACTACAATTCTAAAAGCTCACATATAACACATGAACGACAATTCATACTTCTGCTTCCAGTTAACTGAGAAATGTATAGCATAGGAATCTCATTTCCGCCATGACAAGATCTAAATTAGAGTAAACCTACAATATCAATACTCATTATACACCTACAGACTTCTTTTGGTGAGAGATCAAACGACAGCTTTTAACAAATCACCATTAAGGGATGACGAAAGCTCGTCACTAAGCTTCAAAAAGACTTGGATAAATTGAGTTACACAAGCTGATCTGTTCGTCCCTCCGTTGAGACCCAGCACGAGTGAAACTATAGAACCACTTTAATTGAAAAAATATCCTTTTAAGTAAATGGAAAGGAGGCCCCAAAATTCGGCAATCCACTAAACAATGAACAAAGTTCCTAGAACCAAGATCACGGAAAGATGAGTAGAAAACACTTTGTAGCTACATGTTGGGATAGCAAATGAGATCTTGGCTCAGAGTGTCAAATAACATCAGATGACAAAGTTAAAATTGGAAGAAGTGAGCCTTTGAGCAATGACAACAAAAGCCACAAAGAAGCCATCATCATTATGATTGACAGGTGAATATGGGATAACTCATACATATCAGGATTACTCATACAAATTAAACAGCAACCTTATGCTCAAAAATCTCAACTCCAACACTTGCCAAGTATTACCAATAACTCCTCAAGAACGGACATATACCATTATCATTATGAAATCAGAACAACCAAAGACCAAGGTAAAGAGAACAAGAAGCTCCATGGGTGCTTCCAAAATAAGACAAAATGGAGGCAAGGCCAAGAAAGTATATATCTGAGTGAGGGCGAAACAGGAAGGTGAAGTCAAAAGATAACCAAAAGCATAGAGGTGAGATTTTTTTAAGGACCTCCTTTGGGATATGGGAAAAATATCTAATCATTCTCTCTAACCTAGCTTTACTCATAAACAAGGAAAAGAAGAAAGGGAAGCTACTTGGTCAATATAAAGGCAATCCATAATCTATGTGGTGTCTTTTTTCCAAAAAACCCAAGAGAATACTCATTGCATTCTGTCCACCAATAACCATCAAACATAGAATCCGGGCACTCCAACATTGTGGCTTTACATTACAATATCATTACAATAACCATCATCTTCAATCACAACCTATGACATCCTTAGATCTCTCTCTCTCTCTCTCTCATGTTTAGCATCGAGGAAACAATCAATTAATCAGCTAATTCTCGACTATAGACTGATCCAGGAACACCACTTAAACCAAAGAGCATACAAGATCAACAAAACATATTTGAATTCCAGGAAATCTGAACAGAGTCATGAACAAAAAGCAACTTAACTGTCACAGAAACTTCAGTTCCACAAAACCATCTTCACTAATACAGCAGCAACCTGAAATGACAAAACTGGCATAAAGCAACCAGCAAAAGAGAGACACGGAGAGCTGTATCACCTATGCCACTAAATGCAAAACACTGAAGCAACATATCAAGCCTGCCAACTAAAGCCACTGGAAAGCACAGCAGCCAAAACCACAAATCCTCTAACGCATATTTTCTCGGCCTTGGAAACCTGAATTCTTGGGCCTGCCTCCATCCCTTACATCCTCAACAGATGCTTGATCTTTCGACACCCTGACCAGAAAAGGTAAATAAATTACACTTGCGCACTCGCACTGACTCCAAACTTTTGTCGAACCCCCAAAACCAGCCAAAGGGTATGTAGATGACATAGAACATAAAACAGAACATTTGTTATGTGACTTACTTTTGTTTCTTTTTATTCTGCTGTTTGATGCTTAAGACTATATCTCTGGCCTTTCGCTGGTGCTCTCTTGACTGTGAATGCAAGTCCAAACCTTCCACAGTCCCACATTCAACTTTGCAAATACGACACATAATACTTCCAGGCTTTCGTTTTCTCAGATTATCAAAGGGCTCCATCTCCCTCTAAAGATTTCAACATACAAATTACAGAAAAGTTATCAGCAGGTATACATTTACATTAAAATAAACATCAAAACAAAAGTAGTAACAGTTACCTAACACCCATATAAGGTTAATAGAACTAACTTTAAAAACAGAACAACTGTATAGATACTTACAGGGTAAAATCCACCATCATGCTCATGACGTGGAAAACCAAAGCCACTCCTGAAACCAGACTCTCCTAACATCGGATGGTGGGGCTTTTCAACCCCAAAACGATCACCAAATGGAATATGTGGTGGGAAGTTACCCAAGGGTGGGTCTATCTGTGAAAGCCCGCTAGCGCGACCAAATGCAGGTGCTTCTCCCAAATGCGAGCTCCGAAGACCCAAATGACCGTCTCTCGACAAACGGCCAGGCATTAAATCTTGGTTTTGAGCCAAATGCTCACCCCTGCGCAAATTGCCAGGCATGTCAAGGTCGCCCCTTGGAGGAACAGGGAATCTGCTTTCATGTGTAGGTTTCCCAAATGGCTCTGGAGGAAAATTAAAGGCTTTTACTCTTTCAAAAGTTCGAGACTCATGTCCAACAACATCCCCATAAGGTCCAAATGTCCCAGAAGGAAAACCAGGATAGTCCCTCCCTGGACTTCTTGGAGGCAAACCATCCATATGGCGTAGACCAAAACCAGGACCAGGTGATGGTCCAGAGAAATTAGAGCGATTAAAATCTGCTCTTCGCATGTCATCATCAGGAAAAGCACGGCCCCTTTCACCAACATCTTTAGGGTTGAAAGGAGGCAATAACTTTGAAGGACCAGAGCCAACACCATCCATTTTAAATGCAGGATCTCGATCAAATCCACGAGGCCCCTTGTCAAATGGCCGTAGCATTCCGTCTCCACCAAACATGCGAGAGCCATGATCAAGTGGCCCTGACGGTGGAAACCGCGGTCCATGATTTGAAGGCCCAGCTTCCAAATGAGGGGGCCTGGGGAAATTTCTCAAGTCATCTTCAAACTCCCTACGCGGAAAGTGTTTCAGATGCTCTTCAACAAATGGCATAGCCCGTTCATCCCGCATCCCAGTAGCAGGCATGGAGTCATGAGGTGGAGGACCACCAAACTTCATAGCCCCCGCCTGGATACCATGAGGACCTGGACCGAAAGAGTTCCGTTCTAATGGTCCAAGAGGATGTGCATCATGGGATCTCCCATCAAAGTGACCAGTCCTCTGAGCTGCAAAGTTTTCAATCTCATACCGAGAAGCACTAGGCCTATGAGCAGTAAATGGGGGCCTGACATGAGGATCACCTGAAGGGTTTTGAGGTTGACCGGCTTGGTGAGGTGGAAGATTACCTTGATATTGATTTACGTTGACAGGTCTGCCCACAGATCCCGATGACGGCATTTGTCCTGGTCCTTGTGTTCTTGACTGGTTAGAAGGATGAGCAAGAGATGAAGATTGCGGAGAATTAACAGGATGCGTCATTGATTGCGGCATTGATGAAGCACCATGTTTGTGCTGCGCATAAGGCATTGGCTGCTGCTGGTTTCTTCCGTGATCAATAGAAGGCAAAGAGTTTGCACCATGAACTTGTGATTCGAAATGTGAGTTATGCAACCCCGAAGGCTGAGCAGCACTACCTGCAGCATTGTTGGCCGTGTGCTTCACGTCTTGTACCTCAGCCTTCTTGAAAGCAGTCTCCTCTGCACCACCCTTCTCTCCGACAACAGCAGACACTGAAACACCCTCTCCAGTGTCCACTTTTGTCAACTCTGCATCAGGCATCTGCTTAGAACCCGAAAGGTAACTTTCAGAGTTAGTTCCGTCCGCACTTCCAGCCAAACCATCTTTACCTTTCAACTTCGGCTCATCTCCCCTATTTCCTGCACTAGATGTCACAGCCGAATCTCTAGCCTCCTTACCAGGATCCATTTGATCATGCACACCTTTTTCCAACATTGGATCGCGAGAGTTCTCACCGCTGGACAATTGGTTATAGGTCATTGTTGGATAGTTTTGATTTGGAAGTGGAGGTCTAACCTGACCAGCACCAGCATGTCCAACTGTCTGGGCATGTGGATGGGATACTGCTTGCACACCCATAGGCCTACCTGCATAGTTGTGAGCAACATTAGGCTGCTGTGGTTGTCCATAATTCTGCTGAGACTGTGGTGGCATTTGAGAAGGGCCATGGCCCTGCAATTGAGCAGTCTGCATGAACGCACCTTGCCCAGGTGGACGCTGCTGAAATGGATAACCAGGCTGCTGGGCATGGGGATACACAGGCAGTTGCTGAGCAGAAGGCCCACTACGATGACCTTGTACCATTGCATGTTGTTGCTGATTAGGCACATTAGAATACGGCTGAGGAGGACGCATCTGAGGAGTTTGTGAAGGGAATTGTCCCTGTATTTGGTTAGGATACTGAGCCGGCTGCTGAGCACCTGCAGCATGACCTGCATGACCACTCCCAGCATGTGCTTGAGGATGTACTTGTGGCTGTGGATAAGACTGGTATCCAGTTACAGCATTTGGAGTCTGAACCAGGGCACTCAGAGGGAGAGACTGTTGAGGAGGGTGGACGGGGGCTTGCGGATTAGGTTGGGGAGGTTGTGGATGGGAATAATGCTGAGTTTGAGGTTGTGGATACGGTTGCATCTGCGGATGTGGCATCTGTGGATGTGGCATCTGCGGATGTGGCATCTGAGGATGCGTTTGCGCATACTGAGGCACCTGCATCGGTTGTTGAGGAACAGGCTGTGGCTGAGTATAAGCCTGAGCCTGGGGTGCCGGCTGAGATTGGCTGTATGGGAGAACATGGGGAGGAGGCGCTTGACCCTGTGCCTGCATATAAGGTTGTGCTTGCCCTGCTGGTGGGACATGAGGCTGTGCATTCACAGCAGTTTGTACTTGAGGCTGTGATGGAGGTTGTGCACCCTGAGATGGAACTTGAGGGTGCACTGGCTGCTGTGCTTGAACTATTGGTTGAGTTTGAGAGTGACCATAGCCCTGAGGCTGGGGTTGACCATAAGCCTGCGTCTGCTGGTATTGTTGAGCCGCTTGAGGATATTGGTAATAATATTGGTAATTCTGTTGGTAAGGGTCGTAGCCAGGGTATTGTTGATAGTACTGCTGGTATTGCTGCTGATATTGCTGCTGTTGCTGATACACCTGTTCCGGGGTTGGTGCGGCCACCTGTGCAGGAGGAGGCTGCGTAACTGCATTAGCAGTCAGGTTGGCATCTTGGTTAGATACAACCGGAGTAGAAGATTGAGACGTCTGCACTTGAGAAGCAGAACCTCCTGTCGATACTGCAGGCTGAGACTGATCTGGGGCAGCTGCAGCCCCAGAGGTTGCATTATCTTGGGCACCACCTGGTTGTTGCACCTGGGACTGTACTCCCTGTACCAAACAAAGATTGAGAACAATAAAAAAAAAATAACCATGCAACCCTTCAAAACATACTGTATCCATTATATGCAAACATGGAAAGGCAGCTGAACTTACGGAACAGTGTAATGCATGTTCCTCCACCTCACGGTGCTTAAGCTGAATTCCACATCTGTTGCATAGAACTGCAGACTCACCGAA
>JBBYHQ010322924.1:0-15368 GCA_038382645.1 Spergularia azorica | reverse complement strand
ATTCTATCATCCAAAACAGAGATTTTGAATGACGTATAATCCGCCACCCCGAGTTTTATATCCTGGCTTCGCCCCTGTATACATATACCATGTCTATCACTCATGCATGCCTGTTCTTTGTTTTGGTGTTACAAAACTTGGCTCATATGAGGTTACTTGATAGCGACTGCCGAATGACACTTCTCCGACGTTCTTCACCTCTTTGTGCATAGAATCATAGACTAAAAACGGCCATTTTTCAGAAACACCCAATCTCAAGTTACATTGAACTACCATCCAAACTTCTCCCGTTATTGGCTTTCATCCAAGAAGATTGACATCGTAGTGATAACGACCAAAAGGACTGCCCACCTTGGGTATTAATTGTGGAAGCTTACACATATAGGTCCATGATTCAGGCTTACCGTAATCTTTTATAACCCAAACTTCACCAGACAATGATTGCGAGTTATCCATGTCCCCTAGAACAATACCAAGCTACGTTGTCCGTCAAGAGCCCCTAACCCAAGTATTGTTATTCCTCTGTCAAGCTTTTTTGGCAACACCAACTCCCGAAACTCTTTCCCGTTTGGGTCGAAGTAAAGTACATTTTTGTTACCCGATTTTAACCAATGAGGCGCACCACATACAGTTGTTCCAACCCCATCCAAGCAATATACTAGTTCATCTGACTCATCTGATGATAATGGTAAGGAGGTAGAGTGATTGGTAGTAAAATTAATGAGTCGGACGTACGACGACTCATACTGGCTGGCTTTGTCGTGGTAGTCCGGACCGACTATCACGATGAAGTATTCATCGGTAAATGCATCGTAGCAAAGTCCAACACATGAAGGTTTGGGCGACGAAATAAGATTACCGGTGAATTCAATATAATTTCGAGTTACGGGTTTCACAAACAATAATACCCAGAATGATCAAGTGATATCCCTACCAAACCGTTGTAGGAGCCAAGGACGTACATAGAACTGTCACTGCAACTACCGTCACAAAACATGCCTACCGAATGAGTTGTCATGGCTTTATTAGAGGCCCACCGAATATTATACACTTCAGACACATTCTCCTCATCACCGGAAACATACCTAGTAAACAACACATTATCCCCAGTCAATCGACGACGTTTCTCGTGGTAGAACCCCGGTGTAGATATCACATAGTTCCATTCTTTGCAAACCAACTTACAATCGTACAAGTCCTCCCAAGGCAGCCTATACAAAATCTCCTGTAACACATTCTTCGGCACCTCCATTGCTTCTATTATGTTTATCAAAGGCTAAATACACACAATTCTCGATGTCGAGAGAAATAATTCAAACCAAATATAAAGAAACGAAAAACCGCAAATCGAGCATATAGAGTTATAGACACATACTGTAGTATGTTCTTACCCAATCTGACTCGGAATCGTATTCCCTAAACTCGATTAAACTTCGGACTCTTTAATTTTCCTAAAAACAGCCACCATGTCAACCACCACATCGCAACCACAACAACAACCCCAACCACCGCAATACACACCGTACCGCCACCGTAAAACCCTAACAGCACACAAACGCGCCGTCTCCTGCGTAAAATTCTCGAACGACGGCGAACTCCTCGCCTCCGCCTCCCTCGACAAAACACTCGCCGTCTACTCGTCTCAAACCCTAACCCTAATCTCTCTCCTCGTCGGCCACACCGAAGGAATCTCCGACCTCGCCTGGTCCTCCGATTCGCACTACATCGTCTCCGCCGCCGACGACAAAACCCTCCGAATTTGGGACGCGCGCGATTGCACCTCCGTGAAGACTCTCCGCGGCCACACCGCCGCCGTGTTCTGCGTCAACTTCAACCAGCCGAGCAACCTCATCGTCTCCGGTTCTTTCGATGAGACGGTTAGGGTTTGGGACGTTAAGACCGGTAAAACGGTTAGGGTTATTGAAGGTCATAAGATGCCGATTACTTCCGTCAGTTTTAATCCGGATGGTAGCTTGATTGTTACGGCATCGCATGATGGGAGTTGTAAGATTTGGGAGACTGCTACTGGTGGTTGTTTGAAGGTTTTGATTGATGATAAGATTGGTGTTTCTTTTGCCAAGTTTTCGCCGAATGGGAAGTTTATCCTTGTTGCTTGCTTGGATAATACGCTGGTATAACAAAAATAATCGAATTTTTAAGCTGTTGATTTGTTTGTGGAATTGAATTGAATTGAATTTGTGTTTTTGATCATGTTTATTTCTGTTGTATTACATTATGATCATGTTTGTTAGTGTTGTTGTTATTACATTTGATTATGTTCGTGTTGGTGTTTCGACTTTTTGTTGTTGTTGTTGTCTTTGAGCAATACTGTGTGGTAGACTGGGAGAATGTTCAGCTTTTGGGTTGATTTTTGAATTATAAGCTTCGGGTTTTGATCATGTCAGTTGTGAATTGTGTTCGTGTACTCTGGGAACTCGGTGAGCTATATTTCAATGAATGTGAGTAAGATGGTCTTGAACTTGACTATAGAGAAGCCTGTAGTTACGGATTTTCCCAATATTGTGAGCTACATTTTGTGTTTCTCAATTCGGATGTATCTAGTTGTGGGAGTTGTATAATTATTGAGTTTGTCGCTTAGATTGGATTAAGGTGTGGGTAAGTTATTTTTAATTAAGACTTAAAAATCTACTTTTGTATCTTGAGTTTGGGGAAGTATGTTGGATCATTATTTAGAATCTTATGAGATTGGAGTGCTGGTGTATTTAGTGAAGCCGGGGATATGAGCTTAGTTCATTAGATGGAACGATCTTTGGGCAGTTTGTAATTCGTTTTGGTGAAAGATTGCAGATGACAGTCAGTGTACGTAGCTGTCATAGGTGCAGATTGAGTGTAAATATAGGGCTTGAATAAATAACATGGAGATTTTGTGTTTGGATATACGACAAGTGGGTGGATAGTACTCTGTTATAAGTTGATCAGTGGAATTGATGATTTCGCCAGGAGAATGGAATTGGCGCGTTTGAAGTTTGCTTTAGAAGTCATTGTTCGATTTCACCAGACCCTTGTTCCTTCTTTGCTCTCTAAGTTTCCTCATTAGTTAATCGAAGTCTGGAGAATAACTTCCTCTGTAAACATCTGTGGTTGGTACTTGGTAGGCTGCAGTTGTGTCACTTACTCACTTGTGTGCCTGTGTATATCTGTGGTTATGTGGTGCAAGGATCAAATGTCTTCTTAGTCTGAAATCACGTGTCTAGGATTTATGATCTGATATTTTGAGTTATCAACGTTTAAACGTCTGTATGATTTCATTGTCTGTGCTGTTGTAATCTCACAATTTGAATGCTTTGCTTTCATTGTGGACAAATTTTTCCTAAATACTCCATTGATTTTTGTCTCTGTTCTGCTTTGATGTTGTTACTTGCAGAAACTCTCAAACTTCTTGGCTGGGAAATTCTTGAAAAGCTATCAGGGGCATGTCAACAGGACGTATTGTATAACCCCGACTTTTTCTGTGACAAATGGGAAGTATATTGTAAGCGGTTCAGAGGATCACTGTATTTACTTGTGGGATCTTCAGGGGAGGAACATGATTCAGAAACTCGAAGGTCACACAGACACCGTGATCTCTGTAAGTTGCCATCCAAGACGGAACATGATTGCTTCAGCAGGCTTGGACAATGATAGAACAGTTAGGATCTGGGTCCAGGATGCATGAATATCTATAGAGCATTCTCTCCCAATTCCTCTTGTAATGTGTACATTAGTTGTTGAATGATATAATGTATAAGATAAAGTTCAGTTGGACAAATTCATACAGTTGATTGAAAGAGTTCCAATGCAATTGAATTGGTTATCAAGTGCGTCTCTTTTTCTCGAAGTTGTTTGACAATTAATCGGCTGTCTTCCCTTAACAGGCAAATGTAAATCATACTGCAGGTACAATGAAAACGGGTTTTGATTGTAACATTTTCGTTGTAATGATAGAAAGGTCCCGAAAAGGCCTGTCTACTTCACGAACAAAGCAGCACAGTGATTTCAACACTTTCAAGAACTATTTGGATCATGAAATACATTTGCTGATGTTTCTGTTTGAAATCGACTTGAGAATCTCAGACGTTTATAAGACGCTTAAAAGGACCCTATCTACATTACAGGATGTCTATCTGATGCCTATCTACAGAGCACTGGTACAGGGTAAGAAGAAGAGGATGTCTGTTTGACGCTGACTATGTACAAGTCATTGATTCTTCCTTGATCCATACGTGTCCTCCAGGCCGCCAGAAACTTTTTTTCTTCGCTCAGCAATCATGTCTGAATATGCCTGGAAAAAGACAGCAGAAACGAACCAGGATTATTCTGTTATATAGTTGATGTATCTACTGATATAGGTCAAACTGAAAGCAGCCTCTGGGATGCCTTAAACTAAGGAGACTAGAAAAGTGATTCTTTACATCTACACCCTTTTAGGTTTCGACACTAGTTAGAACAGTAACTACAGGATGCCGGAGAATATCCAAGCCGGAACCTCCTGTACAGGATGAGACAACAGACCCATTGAGCTATCCAGACTGCCCAAGCTTCAACTACCACAGAGGACGAGTCAACCAAGCAAAGACTCTAGCCCTACTACTTGAAGTCGAGTGTTCCTTTTCAAGTACCAACTCAACTCTCACCATGTCTGATCAATACATTTAGAATTTTAGCAGCAGTAAGGATTAAGGAAGACAAACCTTTGGATAAGAATATAGGAAGATGTACCACCACGCTCCGATTACAGATGATGCTAATACAGTTACAACAACATTATGTAGAATGAGCCAGCTGCATGCAACCACTGATACACCAGTGAGGGCTATTGTCCACGGCTGACACCTACGAGAAAAAGAAAACCGTGTCAGGCTAACAAACAAATCCAGAAAATAGGACATTTGGAAATACGAGCATTTTATTTCTTTGAACCTTAGCTTTGACATGCATATCAATCTTGTGTGTTTCGCAAAACCAACAAAATCAGGAATCCCTGTATCATGTGAACTGATATGAAAAGCACATTACTTCTCAAAACAGAACCAACCTCACTAGATCAAAATGAGGGGGCTATACTGCTAGGGTCACTAGCGGTGATCTTAGACGGAGAGTTTTAAGCTTACTGCTTACAATAACAGAACGTTTAAGACGGTTCCCCTGCTTGTTTCCACGCCCGTCAATCACCTTCCAAATACCCTCCAAATTACTACCAAGTACCTCTCCAAATTACCATTATAAGGGATCATTGTCTCCAGCCTCAAAACGATTCTTGACATATCTTACCAATACTCTCTGCCTGACAACAATTCCTGATTTCCTGCCTATCAATGAATATGGCTTACTACGCATTAGGCCAGATGTACAAGATACAACCTAATCCAGATTTCGTAATATTATATAGCCATTGATTGAGATTCTTCAACTATGTGTGTCACCATAGTTACATTGTATCTTAGGGCTCATATTATACAAAGTTCTCTCGTGTATAACTCCATTCTCTCTCGCTCCCTTTCTCTAGAAATTACGATCCCCTACAATTGCAGTTGCGATTACATCCTACCAAATTTAACCTGTATGTAAACGCCAAATCGCCCAACGCCCCAACATAAACTTAAGACCTCCAGTTTACTACTTTCCGGTCTGAATACCCACAAAACACAAACTTTTGCAACCTTATCTAGTCACAGTTGACAAACATAATCCACTACTTTTGCCTCTACTAAATCCCAATTAAGTAACACAATTACACAAACAGCTCATAATTCAGTCCTAACATTCAGCTAAAACTGCCCAATCACTCACTCAGCTAAAATACAACAACAATAACAACAATCAAGCTTTATTCCCAAAATGATTTGGGGTCGGCTAACATGAATCGTCATCTGTAACCGTCTTGCGCAGGTCATAAAAGTTAAAAGATCATTACGAACAAATACTCGAAATTCACAGAAGGGTATTACTGACCAAGAAGGTTTGGTGTCCCAAACGGAATCGTATTCGAGGGAGAGAGAATTGAGTAAAGCTTCCATATCATCAACCTTGCCATTTTCATTCATGAACACAGATGGCTCTATTTTGTCATTCTTGGACCTGCTTCGCAATTTTGCACTTCTGCTGCTGCAGGTGACTGATTGAATGCTACCATATGACAGTTCTGAGCAGAAAATCGGATTCCTGAGGTGGGTTTTCGCCGGATGTTGGCGGGTTTGCAGGGGAGGAGAGAGGCAGACGAGAGGATGATAGTTGCAGAGAAGTGCCATCTCTTTTTTTTTTTTTATCTTTTCTGGGTTTGAGTGAAAATATGAACAATGAGTTAGATATCAGGCTTTGGGTCCTGTCTTGTTTGATGGAATGCGTACCACTCCGGCCCTCTGGAGTCTCGACCCATCGGTTCAGTTAACATTTGGTTTGAATGAGCTCACCGCGTGACTTTACTTTGACGAGCCCTGTGAAGTAAACTTGCAAACCGACTCAATCAATAGTGCTAAAGTTCAAGTAGCTCGAGCCCATTTTCATTAACTGACCTGTAACATGTCTTCCAAGTTCAGGACTTGAGGTTGGAAGGGCCGAAGGGGGTTTGGACTTGGTACCTATATATGTTGAAAATATTACATTTTAAGCTCCACAAACTTTCCAAGGCTCTAGGCGAGTAGTCGACACAGGCCAACTCCGGTGGAGTTATGCCACCCATGAAATTGCAGACTTGCAGTTATGCCCGGGCTTAATTGTACCGGAATCACAACCTTCATGTTATAACACAGTCTATTATTCAATTCATTCATTAATACAAAGAGGGGATCCTGGATCATTCCAATGCTTAAACAAGCTTACAAACCTAAACCTGAACCTGAACAAGCTCAAATCATATGCTAAACTGCCAACTGCTAACTCATTCAAATCTCGGGCTGGTCATAAACAAAGTCAGATTTAGAGCAATTCTAGATTCCTATAACCATTTTCAGAAAACGAACACGAAGAACAAGCATTGCCAATCATGTCAGTCAGGTACAGCTATCTGCAGTCCAAAGAGATTATCAACTATCTGCAGTCCAAAGAGATCATCAACCACTGGGCTGAGGCATATTGTGGTTTCCATCTGAGTCACCTCTGGCTCTGCCAGGCTTATCTTCCCCAACATTTAGTTCACCTCTCGCTCGTTCAGGAAAAAGAAATACAGCTCTTAAGCGCATCAGCAAAATCTATTTTCAAGCAGCAAAATCAGTAGATTCAGCTATAGCATATCCTCTTGCAATGGTGACAGCAAAACAACAGAAAGGTTCAGCAAATTAGAAAGAGACCTCCAAGTAATGAGCATGAATGAACACGTAACAGGACAACAGCGAGCTATCTATACAGACATCTAAACTAACAGTACAAGATGGAGCAAAAGGAACCACACCTATGAAGGCAAATGCAACATAAAAGGGAGTATATGCAAATGCAAATGCAACTGAAAGCTCAAAATTCAGCCTATAGAAAGTTCGAGGATACGAACATTTTCTCAGATTCTTTAAGGGACAATATGATGTCCATAAATCTGGTTGAGGCCTATCAACAAATCAATAATTCCTGACAGACCCATACAAGTTCTCAAGGCACTTCATACTCCCCGATCTTCGCTCAGACAATCATGTCTGACTAAGCACAATCACAGATTCACAGCACCAAATACAGCATTATTCTCATGTTATATACCTGACCTACTCAAGAGTGAGCTGATAATAGAATCAGGGATTCCATATCCTCAAAACTGTGATCCTTGACTAATACCATTGGTAACCCTTACAATAAAAGGAGGGGTACCATGAGATCTTAAAAAGCTAGGACTAGAATTAAGGACATAGATGCCAAAGCAAGTCCCTTACCTACCATTTAAGATCAATTGCAATATTAAAAACCAGCTCAACTCATCCATGTCTGATAATCATCCAGTCTAATAAACATTGGTACTAATGGCATACTTGCATACTTAAAAAAGAAAAGAAAAATGATACCGTTACAGCTCTGCGATCTACTCGGCTACTCCTATGTATCAGTGATTTCAAGGAGACTCCAGCAAAAGAGTAACGCATAACTGTACAAGAGATCAAATATAACAGTACCAAGAAACTCATACTGAATTTCTTCCACCAAATTACCATCTAGGAATATTAACCCAAACAGAACACAAATCAGTGAAATGTAGATGAAGGGTAGGGAGAGCACCATGTCAAGATGTCAGAGTTTTTCTAGAAGGAGAAAATTTCAGAGAAAATGAATCATTACACTGAAATTGCGATAGGCATTCTACCAAACAATGTCTCACACGCAAACAAAAGACAAATTGCTAGATGCAAACTTATTGGTGAAATTAGATTCATTACTTTCAGATGCGAATGCCAACAGAGGACACACATCCAGTTGCAAACTTGGGTACTCTGTGAAACATCACTCATTACTTCACCACTTTAATACTACGAGAAATATGCAGCACGACCTCACTACTCGGTAACAACAAGAAGCAAATATGGGGGGAAACAGTAACAGAAGAAAATGATCAATTCTTGTCTCCGTAAGTCAAGCTAACTAAACAAAGAAAAGACTTTCATCATAGATACATATGCATGTATGCAAAACTCACCAAAAAGGGTTCGAACTAGAGCCCCAGACAGAATCATATTCAAGAGAGGGAATTTCGGTAGCCTTCTATGCCATCAACTGCGCTATTTTCAGCCATGAACAAAACAGGCTCTAATATGTAACTATAAACCTGATCAAACTTGAAATTGAATGCTAACAGAAAATGAACAAAAGCAACATTTTTTCCAATCCTATCAATGTTTGCCCCAACTGTGATCTTTGCTATAGCCTCTATTCAAGCCTCTGAGGAACGCTTAAGACCCATCGTCACTACTCACTAACACACCCAGTATAAGTTTCACAATAACATCCAACTTCCTCAATAAAATCGAGTATCATCATGACTACATGAGCAAAAGGTCTACCCCTAACAATATAAGCTCAAAAGCCCATCCGCAACAAACTGAAATGCCAATGAACAATAACGCGCATAGTGAAGCCAACAAATGTTTCGAAGAATAAAGTTTCGAATCTAACAGATTTAAACCAAACTTATAAAAGGCAAAATCCATATATCAGAAGGCTTGAAAAAGTGCTCACAGGATCATGAATGCAACAGAGCTTAAATAATCATACAAACAGGCTACATGAAAATTTGGTGCATCACAAGCCAGCATTATATCAAATGAGATATGTATGAAACCAAATTACGAACTTTGGAAACTGAAATTTGAAAGTGCACATTACATTGAGCATATAGATTATCAAGTTGTTAACGAATTGAACTAAAGTAACTGATGAAATGCTGTCAAAACAGAACAACTTCAATCAGAAAGAACCATGAAAGTAAAACCATACAATGAAATGCACAACCAAGTAAAAACACTACAGAGTTACTCGTCGCCTTCGTCTTTAGCACCAAAAGGGTCATGATTAGGATCAACCTCCTCCCCAATAGTACGCTGCACCAGCCTCTTAAGGTCAGACATAACTCGACTCTCACGTTTCGCCTTCTCCTCCGAATTATACATAGCAAGTGCCCTCTTATCCTCAGCACTATAAACCTGATTTTCCTTCCTAATACGAATGGCATTCATCCTCTGATGCCTACTACCACTCATCACATACCCAAGATCCTCAAATTTCGAAATTTCGTCAGCTGACAACCCCACTTCTCCACGCCGTGGGATACGCTTCCCTTGCTGCACAAACTGCGCAATTGCGTCACCTTCACCCGGCCTCAGCGCCCCTCCATAACTAATATGCCCGTCCGCCTTTGGCAACGGTTGCGGCCCTACTGGCGCGTCATCCTCATCTATCAAAGCCGCGGCCGCCTTCCTCTGCTCCATTATCTCCTTAAACTTCAACACCTCACCATCATCACCCTCCTCCTCCTCCACATTGCTCTCTTCTAAAATCTTCAATGCCTTCTCATCGATTTCGGATTCGCTCTTTCCTTTACCGCTACCACTACCATCCTCACTAGATTCTCGAACACGCTTCCTTTTCTTCTTATTACTCCTGCTCTTCTTTGAGCTCCTCTTCTCACCCTCGCTTTCGCTTTCGCTCTCGTCTTCTGTATCATCACTCTCACTACTTCTTCTCTTCCTCTTCTTTCTACTACTCCTCTTCTTCTTCTTCCCACTACTACTACCACCTCTCCTCGATTTCGATTTCGACTTTCGCTTCTTCCTGTCCTCATCACTCGATGAATCTTCCTCTTCACTCTTCTCCTCCTCAGACTCATCGTCATCTTCAGAATCATCCGATTTCCTGCTCCTCTTCTTCCCTCGCCTCGAACTCGAACTCTTGCTCCTCTTCTTACTCCTCCTGCTCTTGCTCCTCTTCTTCCTTCTACCGGAATCCGAATCCGAATCCGAATCACCAGACTCCGTGTCCGTGGCCGTGTCCGATTTCTTCACGCTGACGCTAACCCTAACCTTACTGCTCTTCTTCTTCCTGTCTTCTGAACCTGAACCTGAATCCGAACCAGACCTAGATTTAGACCGAACCTTATCATCTTCCCCATCCGCATCATCGGAAACCGCCGCGTCGATTTGCGATCTAGGAGGACTAGGAGTATTCTTCCAGAAGGAATTCCGTACGCTCCGCCGCAACTTCTGCCGTTTCAGCCGCCGGTACTCTTCAAAACTCAACCCGCGCAACTCCTCATCGGATTCATCCTCCGGCACAACCCTGCCGTAGTTCCCTCTATCTCGCCGGAAATTAAAATTCTCTCTCCTAATCATCGGCTTCCGATACGGCGGACTTCGGCTCCGGCTAGGGCTACGACGTTTAATAGACGATTGCACGCGGCGCTTTTCAGGAGAATAACGGCCGTAGGAGGGGCTCCTGCTACGGCTGCGACCGCGGCGTTGTTCGGGAGAATAACGGGCATAAGACGGGCTAAGGCTGCGGTTGCGCCCGCGGAGGGGTTCGGGAGAATAACGGTCGTAGGATGGACTACGACTACGACGGCGGCGGTGCCTGTCGCGTGAATTGTAAGAATCCGGTGAGTAACGGCCGTTACGACGGTCGGGATATTCGACGGCGGATGTTGGCCGCCCCATTTTTTCGTAAAAGGGGGAAAAAATTCGTGAATTTGTGGTCTGGGAAAAAAATCAAAAAAATTTAAAAAGGAATAAAAGGAAACGAAATTATGGAAAATCAGGGGTGGGTCGGATAGTTAAACAGATTTATAGGCGGTTATTATGTGTTTGTTAGTGGGCTTGCTTCGGACCTAGTACTAATTGATTTTGGGCTGTTTAGATGAACGGTTCGTTAAGTACGTGGAGTGTTCGAGATGAGACGGAGGGTGTAGATGCGAAATGGTAAAGCGTAATCGGATTCTATAGTGTTTTGGTAGTTTCGTGACATACTAACATGTATTAGGTTAGTAATCCATACGATTTGATTTGGCAATCTTTGTGTTTCACTTTGCACGCTAGATGCGAATTATGGGTTATAAATTGTGCTAGTGAACATTTCCGATCCATCATCGTCAATAATTGGTTAAATATGATTGTTTTCAAGAATAATTAAGAGAAAGTTTAATAACAACTCCGTAAATCGTTTACAACAATCATTATTGGCTTAAAACGTAAACCGTCGAATAGTGGTAGTAAAATAGATTTGAACTAAACGTAAATTACGAAAATCAAGGGCGATAAAAAGGCTGTCGATAAGTAACAATAGGCCCATCTCTACCACCTCTAATTTTCACCTTCGAATTCCTCTTCCCATAAGAAACAATGGGCCCATATTTACCCGCTTTAACTTGCACCTTAAGCCTAGACCTTCTCCTCCTCCTCCTTTCTTCTTCTTCACGCTCACTGTCCTCAGACTCTTCTTCCTCACTACTCCAATCGCTACAACTCGAATCACTACTACTACTTGAATCACTGATACTAGAATCACTATCATCCTCCCACCGCATCGGACTCTCTGACAATGAACGGTCAGGGGACACTCTGCCCGCATTGCCCAACTCAGTGTGTTGCACAGTAGACACTACTTGCTGCTGCTGGTGGTCAAACGGGCTGAGTTCCTCCCCTGAGGATGGCGGGTTGGGTTTCGCCGGCGAATCTTGGTGGTGGTGAAGAAAGTTAGGGTGGTAGGGAATGCAGGGTGCTGCGGAGGTGCGGAGTTGAGTAGAACAGGGTGGTTCTCTGCTTCGGCTACGTCTCAACGAGAAGCGGCCGCATTGTAGTTCAGAAGAATAGGGTGGCGTGCTGATGGGGCTACTTGAGCTCGGAGAGAGTTCAGAAGAAGAATAGGGTGGTCTACTTGAGCTCCGCGACGGTATCCAGAAGAAGAATAGGGTGGTGTGTTGCTGAGGCTAAGTGAGCGGCTCGGCGAGGTGAGGCGGTCAGATTTGCGTGAAGGTGAGCAGAAGATGCGGCGGAAACGGCGGGGGCTGGTATCTTCTTCTTCGTTGGATGGAATCCTCATGGTTAGTTTTTGTTAAACGGGTATTGAGAATTAGATTGAATCTTGAATGTTAAGTTTTGTGGAAAGGAGGTTTGATAGGTATTTATACTCAGGTTTAGGCGGTTGTGTTTTTGACTTCTGATTGGGCTTTAGGAGGTTTAGGAATATTGGGGTGGCTTAGGAAAATTAGGAGTTCTAGAATGTTTCCCATACTCTACCACTCCTAAAGCGCCCCTGAGTTATCTTTAGTAGAGCGGGTTTTCTAACGTATGTCGGCGGGGTTATGATATTCACACTCGAGAAAACAAATTATAGAATCACATTGATTAATTCTATAAAAATATCACTTAATTAAGGAAAAAAATAGTAAAAAAGAAATTGTGACTTATATGAATTGAATATCATACCAACTGATTTTTTACATTGATTTGAAATAGCATGATTTTATCTTAATCCATGATTTATTAAAACCGAAGCATACATGATGCACGACCTTAGCCTAGATTACACCAGAATATCTCGGGCTGGTATGATCTATTTGATTAGAAGTGGTTTGATCTAGTTGTTTTGGACTTACCTGATCTTATTTGAACGATTTGATTGAACTTATGTTGAATAATATTGTTGTAGTTGATTAAGTAAAGACCTTCATAGTAAATGGTCGTAATTTTCAATTATTCTTCTTCTTACCTATTTACGGAAATGTTCTAGCTATGAAATCGACCAAACATGATTTAAAATTGAGCACTTGATGAAGTGTTGAAAACTTACTTGTACCTAGTGAAGGAGTAGTTCAGTTGATGAGGGGACTCCATTGACAAAGACATAGCACCAAATAGCGAAACATGTCAATTAGATAGTCAATAGACAAAATTATGAGCATAGTTTAGTATGTATCTAATATATGTACTCCATACATAAAAATGTGTATAAATATATGTTTATGAAAGTAGAAACGTAAACAACAACAAAAAAAATCTTGCATAGCCACTGTTTAAAGCAAAAACTCTTGTTCAAGAGGCCCCCTTAAAAGGACTTCACATATATATATATTTCTCTCCAAACTTCTACCTAACATGAACCACAAGCTACATTTTATGTGATCTTCATCAACCTCAAATTCTAATGGGATGGCTTCAATCAGTACTCCTCTGTCCATTGAAGAAGCTCTGGAATCGGTTTTATTCCGCTAATCGTAAGCGTATGTACATCCATCTATCTTCCTCGAATAGTATATGCGTTATATATATTTTATGTATGTTGCATATCGATTATATATAGTATTAACGTATGTTATCATGTATCTAACGAAAAATTGTCATGTTCATGTCATCGTGTGTGTTTTGTAATAATAATCAGGGCGAAGAGGATTTCATTTGTTGTATGAAGACGTGAAGTCGTGCGAATGTGAGGATGTGCAAATGCTTTGGTCTATCCTAGTTGAGTCAAATTTAGCTAATAAGCCCGTCCGACATTTTTACTGAATGTCCGAGATTGTAATTCGATTGCTACAAAGGTTCTCCACGGAATAAGTTCCCCTTTTTATCTCAAGTTCTTCATTTATCTTTTCTCTTATACCGAGCATTCATAGCTTGATGGAGCTGCGGAATAACATGGATAAAAAAAGAGTTGCTGAATTACATGTTCATATAATCATAAATCATCGTTGTTTCATAAAATTTTGACGTGTACACTCATGACTCACCGACATGTTATTTCGAAAGAATGTTTTCGTAGAACGAGTTCACCCTCGCCATGTTACGTCCTAAAACAAGCCATTTTAGTGAAGTGTATACTGGTAATTTGGTGAAGCATGACCGTTGCCGACACTCGCTCAATAGTGGAGTAACAAAGAAAACGTTTTAACAGGAGGACTGGAGGAGTTTTGGCCCATCCGTTGACCCAATCTTGTTGGTCTATCAAATTCGATAGTGTGTTTTTGTCTTTTTGAGTCAAAAACATGATAACTATATGCTAAGTAAGTGAACAATGTAAATGGATAGTTTAATCAAATTCGTTTTTTTTGTTAATCAAAACAAAGCTTCACCACGAAGAATTAGAGTGATTTACAACTTAGACACATTGACAAAGGAAACACTAATTAGGTGAACACAATATCAATCTATATCTATCTATTTGCTAAAAGAAGCAAAACTTTACTCCACCTTTCCAAAGTAACTGAAACCCTATACTATACACACTATTATCGTTTACAACTACAATTTCGAGTATCACTCACATAATGAAGTGTCAGTATTTGAATTGACGAGAAGAGAAATTGGATAAGTTATTCAACGCACATGTAAACCATAAAACATACAAATTCCTAGTGATAAACTTGCAGATGTCAGCTAGCTCAACTGATAAAGTTATAAAGGATGTTACCGACGTAATAACTAATAGGCCACCTACTCATGACCATAGTGACTAGCCTCAAACCCAATTACTCAGCATTGATCTATTTTGTGAAATCAAATCATACCATTCTAGCTTTAAAAAATGCAAAAAAATGCCAAACCCTTTATTCTTTCAGTAACTCTCCTGTGAGACGGTCTCACAGGTGAGACGGGCCCAAACTCAAAATAGCCCAACAATAATAATTAGCATAATAATTTCAAAAACAGAATTAATTAGGAGAAAAGAAAGAAAGAAAAAAAAATGCACAGTGTATAAACTATAAGAAAGAGGGGTGAGGAGAAACTGCAACCCAGATTCAAGAATCACATTTAAAAAAAAATACAAAAAGAGAGAGAGAGAGAGAGAATGAAGAAGATCGAAGAAGAACATAGAAGATGGAATCAATGGAAAAAAGGTAAGTTTAGTATTCTGAATTTGTTGGTATTTCTCTAAACTCCCAATCAAATCTCTTAATCTGTGATTTAGGGTTTCTA
>JBBYHQ010322844.1:0-15378 GCA_038382645.1 Spergularia azorica | reverse complement strand
GAATCACGAAGCCCAGCAACAACACTATGAAGTGCTTTTCGAAAATTGTTCTGGTCAGAGAAATTAACGTGGGCATATTGGCCTGCAACCCATGCTGCCTGAAATCATAGGATAATTTTGGTTTATAACTTTTTAAATCATAGGTTTATGAGTTCTTGAGACACAAAGGACATTACGTTATTGCGGGTCAATTTAAATAAGAGGACATTTGAAATGCATGTAGCAAAGTGACGCCAAAAATTATTCACTAAATCTACGGAGAGAAAACAAGTCATAACACCTTTTATAATCAATTCCTACAGGACTAACTCACACCAGTCTTCCTAGCTAATTTATGAGCCGTATAGTAAACTTATGGCCATGAATGTAATAACATATTTAGAAAAGAAACCTCAGTGGCAAATAGGACAGGTCAATGATACCATGAAGGCATGAACCGAGATTCCCTAGCAAGCAACATAGAGAATTTCCCCCCCCCCCCAATAAAAAACAGATGGAAGTAAAAAGGTGACCTACAGTAGACATAACATAAAGAGGTAGACAGTGAAAAGAATCCAACAAACCTTAGCTCTTAAATGACCAGCAGGGCTGTTGAACTCCGTGAAAACGTGTTGCACTAACATGCGCTCCAACTCATTCTTGTAGGGTGGAGTTTGTTTTAGCTTGTCACAAAGTGCACCTATTGCAAGAAGAGCACCGTCTTTTTGCCGATATGGTTTATGCTCTATTGGTGACTCATCATACCTTAAAATTGCAAAGGTCAACAACAACAATATAAGCAAACAGCATACACAGATAAATAAACAAATTGCAGCCCAACTTTGCTCGAATAACATTAAGATTGATAATGAAAGTAAAAACCTCTTAAGAATCTCCACAACAAACTGGATGAACTTTTGCAAGTTGTCCTTTCCACGTTTTCTAACCAACTCACTTACAAAATCCATTGCCGCGGTCCTTGGACTGTACAGATCCTCAATGATATCTGGTCAATGTATAAAGAAAATAACATGTAATGTGCTCCATCACTAAGAATAAAATGGGTGTACAGACAAATGCAATACCTACATTACTCACCATAGCCTTTCCTTACATACTCATGGGGGTCCTCTTCCCAAAGCCTTTGATCATTATCGTTGAAACACATCAGAGGAAATATAATTTCAAAAAGGAGAACATCTAGCCGCGCTTGCAGCATTTGGTACATAGAAGTCTTCGAGATACTGCCAAGTATAAATCAAATGATTAACATGCATTTGCATATAAAGAAAAAGAAAAGACATTTGCAGCTGTTAGCGCGAAAAAACACTACATAAGTACTGAAACATCACCAAGACACATGAAACATCTGACAATTGGGGTGGAAAAGCAATTTTCTGATACACTTAAACTTGTTCGCTATGGTACTGTTCATTTTCTCTTACGCAACACAATTATCAGACAAATCACTCAGCTCAAAGAAATCTTCTGAAAGTTAATTAGTTGAATGGTCCATGCGGGTTGAATGAACAATGAATAGCTCTGAGCAGACAAACAATGCATAGCTCTGAGCAGAAAGCCTATCTTTCCCATTACAACACACCAGAATATGAAGAGCAGATCTGAATGCAGCATGGTTGAATTCCAACTGATATTGCAGTTATTAACATATGAGACACAAGACGTTTTTGTTTCGTGCTAGAAAGCTCTAGAAAGAAAAAAGAAACGATGATCTACACACCATTTCACCAATTGTGTGCCTTAATCATATGGAGCACGACAAGGGTTGTCTAAAAATTTTGTTAATAAACCAGATGCCCAAAGTAGGGTTTCACTATAATAAATTAATGGATGGCATATCTTGCCAAATACTACACAGAGCCTTTTTAGTGATTATATACAAGACTATGAAACAACGCATTTAGACTTATACTACACCAACCTGTTGCTTAAGTACTGCAAAATAAGGTTGATAACCCTGTCAGGTAAATAGCCACCAGTACGAATCACATTCAAAAGATTCAAATGACACTCCAGAATCTTCCCCGCATAATTCTTCTGAAACATTTGAGCAAAAACTTTGTTCTCGGGGTTTTGGAGTCTCATGTCTCCAAACCTGTACCCATAAAGCAACAGATATTAGCCAAACGAGTGTGACTTCAACAACAAAGACATTATTTTTCAATAGTTCCAAATTTATAAAGGCCAATACATCAACTGACCTTGTGTACAGCCGATTCAATATGTGAACGGTCCATTTCTTCACCTTCCACCATCCCCAAGATTTTCTTTGTTCAGGATCTGCAGGCTGACCTTCTAATGGAACAGGCCTCTCCAAAACGGTTAAGAATAAGACCATCCAAGCATTGAATAAGTTGGGTTCAAATAACTGTTTGGGAATCTCTAGCTGAAAAGGCAAATGATGAACTCATGAGACACTCTCTGACAGTATAACAAATATGTCATGCCAAAATTTCACTTCTAGTCTAGTTTGAAAAAAAAAAAAGAACGACCAGGATTATACTGTTGACAATAGCACAGCACTCTATCATACTGCTCCAAAATAACCCCAAAAAGCAGAAATTCAAGAAAAGCAATACATAATAAAAGGATATAACATACATATATTGATGACCAAAATATTTTGCAAATGAGTTTGATCAGTTCAGCTATGTGCAGTGGGGGAGTAGGGACTTGGACGAGCTTGTTAAAAATATTGAGCAAAGGGGGAAACGTCTCCTCAACAACCAGGTACACTGGTACCCTTTCATCATCTGACTTGAACCTGAACAAAGCCAACTTAAAGATTTAGAGCACAAGAAAAAAGAGGTCATAATTAGAAAATCAAAATATGAGGCTTTAACAAGGCCTTTAAACAGGATGCCAATGATCTAAACCGTAACGAGATACACTGCCAACAATATCTCCATGTCCGAGTTCACAGCCACGGTCTTTAGCAGTTAAGCAACAGTGTTTCCAAAACAAGTTGTGTATTGTTATACAACATTAGAGAACCATCCATCAGAGCATTCTACAGAGCCACTAGTTTTCAGAGTTTATATGTTGCTTTTCTGAGCAATCCATTATTTGAAATGAATGCCCATAATTCTGAAGAAGATGGTAAGTTATGAAGAAAAGAATCCTGAATCCTGGGAACAAACATAGCCTACTTCCATTACTAATGTTATATTTCCCATGAGAGCAAACTATAACTCAACCTAAACCATTTCTCTTCACTAACGTGATCATCACCATTTAAAAATTGTAATTGGATAATTGGTTAATAATTTAAAATAATGAAGAAGTATGAAACTTTAAATCTACCCCTATAAGCTACATATTACTTGTAGATGATTCCCAACACTCAGAAAGTAACAAAGTTTCAAACATCTATCTCCTAGAAATTAGAGGTTTTGATCCACGTCAGTGTCAGCTCCCCGTATGATGATAGGATAAGATCACAAATGCCAAAGGGCACATACTATCAGGTCTAAATACTTCTAAAATCCACGAATTTTCATCATAGACAACACGTAGATGCGGACACTAATGATAAAAACTACAAAGTAATGCCTATAAACATCACACCAGATAGAAATGTCCCCTTCGATTTCTCAAAACCTTTAAACCTAAGAAGGTAAAGGTATGGTAACTATAGATCTAAATTACTATCACACAAATTGGTGTCTAAGAAGCATAGTTGTTTCGAAAATTGATCTGAGAAGGAGCACCGAAGCAACATCAAACAAACCAAGAAAAGAGTGGTTACTAACTTCACTCAAAATCAAGGTGGAGAAGAACAAGACCAGCAGCAAGCTATCCTACTTATTCTAATATAATCCAGTAAGCTATCATCCACTTACTCATATTTCCTAGCCAGAATCCGCAGCACAAACAAAGCACCATACACCTGTTGAT
Organism: Spergularia azorica; assembly: GCA_038382645.1. Lineage (NCBI taxonomy): Eukaryota > Viridiplantae > Streptophyta > Magnoliopsida > Caryophyllales > Caryophyllaceae > Spergularia > Spergularia azorica. Next base: position 11,481 of record JBBYHQ010322844.1, on the reverse strand, counting down.
CTTGTAAATTAAGCTTCACCCAATGAAGGAGACCGGGCCACTGCTCAGGGTAATCAGCATGGATCATTGTTTTAAGGCACTCACCCAGTTGCACCCTGCAAATCGTAAGAACTAGCAATATCAACAAACTGATCCTCAAGACACTTATGCAGAAGCTTATCACATGCTACGTAAATAATAACAAGAAAAATTACCTCAACAAAGGTGGAAGCTGCGCCACAAATACAAGGATGTTCTCTCTCACCAATGCTTTGTCTGCTTGCGAGATCTTTGACTGCTCCTCTGACAAAGATAAATGTGGTTCGCTCCAGATATCAGAAACACTAAATGGGCAAAAATCCTATATAGGAAAGGTAGGGGAGAGGGAGATAGACACAGAGAGAGAGAGAGAGAGAGAGGCAGACCAGGATCATGAGGTGACCAATTCCTCGCAACAAAGTTCTTAAAATGAATACTGGCAACCTGCCTCACCGCCATATCACAATTTCCATCTACTATTATCTGTAAAAGCCTCACAGTATGCTGTGGCGCAAATTGATACTGCAACAAGCATTATATGAAAACACAGAACACGCTCTCATGTTAGTCACCAGCTTAATTTAGAGTCACAATTTATTAGTAAGCATACAAGACTGTTCAAAACTATGATAAATTAATGCTAGAATACCACTCCAATTAGAAGTTACTTTGGTTAAAATTACCCCAAAAATTCTCCAACTCGCTATCAACCAATGGCAGCATATATTTGAAATGAATAAATCAGGAGCCACAACTACATTAAATTGACCCAGTAGCAAACACTCCTAAATCCTAGCTTAACTAGGTGGCCCATTCCAGATTGCCATTGATCACAATGACATAAAAGGATTTTAAATGTGAAACTCATGATTCACACATTACAAGAAGTACAGTAAAGGAAAAAATCGCTCTAACCAGTTTGTGAGTCATCCTGGCTACAAGTAGAAAACTAATATATTCGGCAACATCTAAAAAAATGAGGTAGTATTCGACTACAATAATTACAAACCCAATATAATTTTCTTCAAACAATTACGGTGTATCAACTACTCTATTCATATCAACGAGCATTACTCTAGTAAACTTACATCGAATCAAATTGCACTCTAAACTTATACAAACTAATCCGATAAAACGAACAAAAACAAAGGCACCTAGCTACTAACAAAATTCATCAGCTAGTTGCCGAGTTTGGACTACGGTTAACATTACGCACAACAATGACTTAGTTGGGACAACCAGCCCCTAAAACATCACAGAGGTTGACAATGATCAAATGACTATTATTTGGGCGGCAAAACAACAAAAAAACTAAACAATCCTCAGAGTCAACCTAAAAAATTTCTGACCAACTTGGCGTCTATAGCAACTTGACCAATTTTGACTTCAACCCATAACCATTCACTATGGCTGATCAATTATATTGTAAATGAAGGACTAAACAGGCATTTAATCAAAATAAAAGGTTCTGTATGACTGCTCTTGAGACCCCGATTTTTTCTGCAAGGTGATAGACCTACCAAGTCAAACCACTTCATGGCATACCAATACACTACACAAAATCAACTAAAACAATAGGCCGCCAAAATTGCGCAGGGTCAACGTAACAATACCCCGGTACTAAATCAATCCGACACTGAGCAAGTCAGCAATACTTTCAATCGAATTATCAAACAATAGGCACTACTGAGCAAGTCAGCACATTGCTGAGCACGAACACACTAGTACAAATTCCGGCGTAAAATTCACTCTAAACAATCAGAGACTCTTCCTCTAATCAAACAGAACACTGATTACTAACAACCAAAATTCCCATCAAAATCACTACTTTCAACCTCTAACTCAAATTAGTCCGATTACGCAAATGTAGCGTAAACTTTAGCTTATTCAATCAACCACAGCAACAACAATTGAAACAAAAAAAAATAATTGGATCAACAGTAACAAATTACAATTACAAAAAAAAAAAATTGATCATAAAAATAATACCTGATTGAGGCTATCTTCAGCTGCTTTGCGTTCATCGGGATTTGGACTCAGAGCAGCGCGAAGAATCACGGCCAAACTCGCAAGATCCATACTTTATTTCTCCAAACACTAAAAAATCCAATGGTACAGTAAAAACAACAAAATAAAAATTTAATTGGAGAGAATAAATTAAACGACTTTTTTGTTTTTGTGAATTAAATTGGGGGGGGTGGGAATCTAGACTAAACCCTAGGCAAAAGCTTCAAGGTGACGCTTCTTTCTAGGGTTTAGAGGGGGGGTGGAGGAGGGAGAAAACAAGGAGAAAGAATGGAGAAAAGAGAGAGAGCAGACAGCACACAGCACACAGCACACAGCTCACACGGAGGTTGCGGAGAGAGAAGAGGAGAGAGAGAGATTGAGTGAGGGTATATAAATGATTAGGGTTTTAGTATTTTTTTATTATTTTTATTTTCTTATTATTATTGTTATTATCAGTCATTTTAATTTAATTGGATTGGATGATGAATTAATAATAATAATATTTTAGTAGTGTAAGAAATGAGTTGACTGGTAGTGGTGATTTGTGTGAGGTACACGCGCGCGGAGAGGCGCGTGAGTGGTGTTCAGGTGGGGGATTTTGAGTTTGACAGGGTAGTTGAGCTGCTGCCAGTGGGGAGGGGTACAGAGGAAACGGCGTCGTTTTTGGGGTGTGGGGGTTTTTCGGCAAAGTTTCCAGACTTTGTGGGTGAGTGAGTAGTAAAATCTAAAATGCTGTAATTTTGGCAAAGTTACGGTGTGCAGAGGTGTGCACGTGCGGTGTTGGGAGTAAAAAGTTGGTGCACATGATAACATTGATACTCCAAACCCCAAAGTACGAGGCCACGCCCATGGCACGATTAAAGGGATTTTATACACTTGTTGTGTATATCGGTTAATACCATTATTACGTTCTCCGTTCTAAAGATTGATATCGTCTTTGTTTTAAAAATGGCTTTTTAGGTTCTATTAGTGTAGTTTTTTTTTTTTTTTTTGAGAGAAGGTTCTATTACTGTAGTTGTAGCTTGTGTAAAGTAGCTTTTTTTTTACAGGAAGTTCTTTGACCAAATAATTAAGTTGGTTTGGTAGCATCATAAGCTTGATCAGCTAACTAAAATTATAAGTTACCCCTTGTAGAGGTTGTGCTTATACAAAAGCCCATCCAAGACCGGCCGCCTGCACGGTCGACCATCCACTCCCTCACCCTTCTCTGGACAGATTTGCAGCCATAGCCATTGGACAAGGAGTTTAGCAGTGATTAGTGTTGTGTTTGCTTGTGCTTGAAAAGGGGGGGGGGACATTGCTGGTGCATAGCAAGAAACCTTGATACAGTGAAGACACTTAAGCTCTTTACAAGCATACGACAGAGGATCTCCATACAAAATATAAAGAGATACGGAGACAAGGGATCGCCCTGTCGCAATGCTGCGACAACAAAATCTCCAACCAACTCCCAATAATGCTAGAGGAAGCCTATCATAATGCCATCAGCCCCTGGAGACTTAGCCTTGGCAATACTAACCAGAGCATTACGAACATCCAAAAACGTAAATAAGGTAGAAATCACTTGGAGCCCTGGAGGTCCTCCATGGACATGGCTAACATATATAAAAAGCAAGAATGCCTGGAAGTTTGCTGCCATTCATGAATATTTGGCTCAGTTACATCATCAAGTACTGAATCAATAATCCATCTCCGCCATTTTGATCCCAAAGTTTATCACATAAGCTAGCAGCAGCCCATCGTGCTATTCTATGAGCCACCATATCACATTCCCGGTATGCCAGTCACCAGTCATAGTCCAGCGTAGCGCTAAATCACCCGCCACTCTGAGCCTGAAGTACTAGACTTTTCTCTTGGACATAACCAGACCATTGGTTGAAAAAAAGATCCGCATTTAAAATTGAGGAACATATCAACGTATGTATACCTATGAACAAATCTAGTTCTTTATAAGGTAAACCTACGTATATCCTAGTTTTTTTTGGATCTATACAGTAACTTGGAGGTTAGAATGTGATGAAGCGTTGGCTTTTTCTTTCACCATTGTTTGCACAAACAGCTCTCCAGCCCGGTATGATGATCGTACCTAGAAAGAGATATTGATGTCAATAATACTCATCATGACACACATTTCATCCAAAGGTGTAAAATATACACTAATTGACAAAGTTGAACCATTTGAACCGCCAGAAATCCCACCTTAGAGAACCCAAAACATGTGGTCATACAAACCCTAACTAACACGACCCCCAATTGTGAACGGATACGGAAACAACTTGCTTATGGGCACCTGAGCCCAAATCGAGGTGGCTCAACCCCTGACCCGACAATGACTCGTCCAATGATTGACCTCAATAATGATCAAAACGAAAGCAATTTGGCAATAAGTGTAACTTAATAACAAACTACAACTCATTGCGCCATAACAATTGACCCAGCAATGAGTCAACCTAATATTGGTCCGAACTGAGCCCGAGTTGCCAAAAAGACATCTTGACACGATAGGACCCAAAACCCAAATTGACCTAACAAGTCACCTCTTGGTATGATCCACTTGAATTACAGATTCGAAAAAAGATAATTGGAATATAAAATGAGCACTTGAATATGACTAGAATTGCAACTATAGCTTAACTTCACGTTACTTTGAGTCATGACTGAGTAGAGCACCAAATAGTTGCCAAATGATATTGTGGAGGTTTGTGGCAGCTTGCAGCTGACTTGCATGAGCAAAGTTGAGTCTTAAAGTTTAATAGTCTACTCAGTTTAAAACTTCCAGGAGTTAGGTCATAGAATAAATTAATCATATGAATTTCAAGAAAAGGAAGAATGATTACCAGAGGTCCACTTGCAACATAACGGAAACCTATAGCTTCTCCATACTCTTTCCAGAAAGCAAACTTCTCCGGGGTCACGTACTCTTTAACTGTGAGGTGTAGAGGCGTTGGCTGCATGAAGAAGAAATAATAAATTTAGAACACATTTTTTATTACCCTAACAAATAGGTATGGCGCACAAATCCTCACAATACCCAAGAATATTTCAAGGATGAATACAGATAGAAAATGTAAAAGGAGCAATGGGAAAATTAATAGTAAAAGAACAACCTTAGATGAAAAACACAGACAACAAGACCCAAAGCACAGAACGACAAGAACAGGCAGATTTCTTACTTGAAGATATTGTCCAAGTGTGAGGATATCGACATCGATTGCCCGCAGATCAGCCATAGCTTCTTTTATCTCATCATCACTTTCCCCAAGTCCCAGCATTATAGATGTTTTTGTAATCATTCCTTCCTTGCTAATTTTGGCATGCTTCAACACTGACAAACTTTGTTCATACCTGCACCACAGATTATACACATGTAACAAATATTTTTGAGCAGTCAATGTGTGAACATCAATAAGAAATTGGTAGCTCCTCCGACATTCCTTTCTGTCTTCAACAACATAGAAGCCCAGACCAACCACCAAAGACATGCTGCTCTTCCTACGCGGATGTGGTCCATCACCTTGCAGCCTCGCCTATCACAGCATACTTTCTTGCTCGCCCATTGCCACTCTAAGAGATAACTCGTTTGAATCCCACAGGTGAACACTACGCTAGCAACAACTGTTAAGTGGTGCCCATGGCGGTGGGAGTTGTGATGGGGAGCCAAGCGTGGAGGGATGAGACTGGGTCGTCGGCCCGCAGGCTAATGGGGCGGTGGTTTGTACCGTTGACCATTTCAGAGGGAGCCAGTATTGCAATATCAGTGAATCGGGTGCTAACAACTTAACAACAGAAAGAAAAATATGAACCTTACCCTGCCCGGGGATCCCTAACAATACGCTGGAGCCGCTTTACTGTTTCAACATTGTGAGCGAAAACATCTAATCCCGAGTGAACTAGAGAATCCACTGCCTTCAAGTCTCCCCTAAAATCCGATGTCAAACACTCAACCATGATTTGAGGCTTGAGTTTCTGCACCAAATGTTTCTGTCAGGCATGTTTTCTCGGAAAGAAGAGAACAAAAAAGAAGCTCTTAAAAAGGACAACGTAAAAAAAGTGGTTGATACAATATAATCGATATCCCGGTTTACCTTCATGGCTTTGACTGTTTGGGCAAAATGGCCACTTCCACCATCAGGTATATCGTCCCGATCAACACTTGTTAATACAATGTAATCAACTCTGCAAAATAAGAATAGTCATACAAAAATCATATACCGTGGACACTTGAATAAAGCCTAACTGCTAAACCAGCGATACGTTCATTCCCGATAACCCAGAACATGAACAGATATTTATTTTCTACTACCTGTAGACTGCAAGGAGAATTGCATATGTCGAAGTGTCATGAATGATCAATCAAGACTAGTAAAGAGGTAGTGGTACCACGAGGTCTGAAATACATCAAATCTTAAATGTTCTAGTTACAAAAGTCCTGACTTTCAGTTGAAAGTTGAAACTGCTCTCAAAGTTGCGGTCAATAACATTAGTTCAAAACCTCTAAATTGAGTCTTAATCTTTGAGACTTTGATTGACCTTGGCTATGCTAGCAACCTAAAGAATTTAAGAGTGCCATTAATAATGAATCAAATCAGTCATAAAGCTCTCTGATCCATGTTGTTCTCAAGATAAATCCACTTTAAATGGACAGAGACATGGTTCCTGAAACTTTATTGCTTATAAGTTACAACATGTTAGTCAAGTCATCTTCTCACCATGGAGTTTAGGGTGTAACCTAAACACAACTAAGATTTGAATGAATGTTTTTAATACTTGTCCAAAGCTTGGCAGCCACACCAAAGAAGAGCCATGGAGCAGCAACCTGATGCTGGTTCAGCTCCTCAACCGTTTGGAAGATGATTCTTCTTTAAACATCTGTATGAGCCTAATTCAGACTTCAAAAATGCGTGGTTTTGATGGTAAAGGGGATGAAAATGCGTTTACTGATTGGCTTCATAAAGTGGTAGTGATATTCTATAACATGAGCTCAAGTGACATACCTTGGCTGTATAATATTTTAAGATTAATGCTGAGGTCTGGTGGAAAGAGTTAAAACTTTATGGAAGAATAAAAAGAAAAGAAAAGATCATACTAATGTAAAATGAAACAAGAACTTATGAGAACGTTAATATCCCCTGATTCTTGACTGAATTTTTGTATAAAACTTGTTTTAGGAGGAATCTAACTTCTGTAGATATAAGCTAATGTGTCATAAGGGTGTTAAAGATTTGGGAGCTGAAAGTTATTAGATATAAGCTAATAAGTCAACTGCTACAAGTACTCAACAAGGCCATTTAACGAAATAAGATTCTAGACTTTCAACTGATAACTTGTTACTACACTAATCAAGAGACATAAGTTGTTTATAGCCTTCCTAAGGTTTTGATTTCAACCTTAAAACTTGAACGCAACATGAAACAACGACATTAGGCTTAAGTACATTTTCTAAGCTTAATGAAAAACCAAGCAATCATGAGTTAATTAAGTCTAAGTGTGCTTTAAGCTTCTATGCCAAGCAAGGGGACACTTCCAAAGTCAAGAACTTACGTCACGCACCCAAGTGAGCACAACAGTGGAAGAACACGTGTACAAGGCAAAGCAGGCACCTCAACAAACCCAAGGCTAATTCCAGCAACTAGCGTCCTAGATCTACTTAAGAAAAGTTGCTGGCTTGCTGCTACTAATTGAACCCTCTTTATCTATATCTCAGTCAGGAACATCATAAGTCGTCAAGTTCAAACAATAAGGAGCTGAAGGTGGAGGCACACACAGCAGCACACCAACCAGCAAGTTCAAGCCGTGCTGCTGCAAGTCTAAGCAGCTGGTTTTCAGTATTATTAGCTTTGGTTTGCTTTTATGTACTTTATCAATTTGCCGTAATTGTTTACAACTTTTAATCCTAGGACCCTCGCTTAAAGGGGACGCCAATGTGCACCGGGCTGCCTTTTTAATGCATCCAGCATAATAGATAATGAAACAATGAAAGAAACAAAACCTTAAAAACAGAAGGAAATAGGAAAGAAGCTTGAAGAGTACAAAAAACTAAAGATTAACTCTACATACCCCCAGCTAGCAACAGCTTTGGCTGTGTTTTCTGGTTCCATCGGATCAGGTGGCGCAGGGTTTCTGCTTGTTTTGACGGCACAAAATCTGCAGCCACGTGTGCAAGTATCACCAAGCACCATGATTGTGGCAGTTGCTATTCCATCCCCACCGCCATTCCAACACTGCGAATGTAATGCTTCATTAAAATAGTCCTAAATCCTTGTGTATTCTCATCAACTAATGACTATAAATTCATCAGTGTCATGTTTCCAAATGCTTCAACTTTTTATAATGCGCAAATAACAGCTTCATAGGACGATTAATGTTGCGCACCCCAAATCATCTTTCGACTATGGAATTTTTTGTTAGAAGTAAAAGAAGAAGAAGAAGATACCTCGCCAATGTTAGGACATTGAGCTTCTTCACAAACAGTATGAAGATTCAACTTGGAAAGAGACTCCTTAACCTCATCAAACTTCTTCCCTTGTGGGGCCTTCTGCCTCAACCAAGCTGGTTTCTTCACATTGGGGTCTCTCCCAGTGTGTGTGCCCAAACCCATGCCACCTGGGTATGGTGGACCCATCTCCTTCTTAGTTGCTGGTTCCGCCATTGATGATGTCTCCTTAGAGCTTTTCAAAGCGGCGACTTTGACGAGTTTAGGCTTCGGATTATTGATATTATAGGAGCAAGGGAGTTTGGGTAATGGCATTTGCATTGGGATTGCTGATTTCGTAACTATTGCTTGCTTCATCTTGTTTAATTTTCTTCGATTATATTGAGAAATGAACAAATTAGTGAGTGATTACCCATCAAAAACCCTAAAACACATATCTAATCCCTTGCACTAGCCGTTTATGCAGACTCCACTCTATTTTCAATCAAAACATACCAAAAATAAACGACCATAGGCGAAAACCGTCATAAACACTCACTAAACAAAGCAATGGAAACGAAAACAAGAATAAGAATCACTCAGCGTAATGAGCAATCCAACGCAGTCGAAAAGTAATCATGTGTGATTAATGATTAAAAAAAAAATGCAAATGTTAGGATTAAATTTACAGAAGTTTCCCAATTCAAACAATTAGAGATCCTAACAGTTTGAAGATTTACCTGTGAATTGGTAGATTGATTGATTTGGGCGGAAATTGCAGCTGGATAAATTGCTGGAAATCTCAGTGAGTAATTTTTATGGGTCAGAAAAAATGTAAAAGTTAGTTTTGTTTGGTGTAGGGCAGTTGGGAGGTTGGCGCCTAGGAATCTCCGAAATTGCCTGAAATCTCCTCTGCTAGTCCTCTGCAAATCAAATCGCCAAAAAAAACACAAAACATTGTCTTTGGGAGAGAGTGGAAAATTTACCTAAATTTCCTTAGTAGAGAGACACGGGAGAGAGTGGAAAATTTACCTAAATTGATGCCGGGTTTGGAATTGTGGTGGTGAAACTGGCTCAAAGCGATCTTACTATGGATTTGTCTAGGCATAAAAGAACACAATTAACACGTTAGACTCTTTACCTTAGAGTGCACTAGGGGAGTTCCAAGTGCCGTGTTAGTTGTACGACGGGTTGGGGCTGATGTGGGTTGCTCCACATCAGGCGGCACAACACGCGACTATTGTACCAACTGGTTGCACAAAAGGGTGACCACTTGAGGGCGATTCAAAGTTGTTTGATGGCATCGTAAGAGTATTATTTCTTGTGAGTAATCAAAACGTTTAATTGAGATTAATAAATGGGTATAGGTCTTTTGTTTAGGTCAATTAGATAGGTGGGATTTTAGGGTTCACAGGTTGTGAGGGGAATATATAAAGAAGTATGCGGCGGACCCAATCATGACATGCAACTTAAATATTTAATCAACCTGAATACTCCCTCCATTTTTTTGTTTCTTTACGTATTCCGTTTTCTACAAATTCACTCAATTCTTTACGTTTCTATTTTGGGACAACTTAACTCATTTAAATTGACTATTATACCCTTACTTAAGCCACTAACCTTTACAGTAATTGGGCCATTAATCCATAACCTTTCCCTCCATAATTATAATCAATCCAACCCATTTCAATTGAATTAAACCAACCTCAACAACATTCACCCACCCATTCAATCCAAAATCAATTCTCATCAAAATCATCAGTTCTTCTTTTCTTATCCCTCTCTCTCTCTCTCTCTCTCTCTCTCTCTCTCTCTCTCTCTCTCCTCTGCAGCCCCCAAACCAAACCCTAGCCTCCCTCATCTCGAATTCTTCATCTCTCCTCTCATCTTTGAACCCAGATCTACATTATGTCTCTGCCTTTATCTCAAATGCCCTCTGAGTTTTGGTCCTCTCCCGATGCTAGATTTGTAATATATTAATGGTAGATGACGATAATTTAGTGTTGTATTTATAGCTTATGGATTAATTTGGTGTTGTATTAAGGGATAAACTCCCACATTTTCTCTCTCTCTCTCTCTCCAAATTTAATCTTAAACCAGTTTTTTTTTCAGTGAAATGTGTTGCCTGTTTTATAGAAAATGGGAGGGAAATAATTTGGGGGGAACTGAAAAGTTTGATTTTGAATGTTTGGAGGGAATCTGAAAATTTGGGGTGGGGATGTTTGGCGCCACTGATTAGTCCCAGAAATCAGTTTTCTTATCCTATAGGTCCTACCATCCCCACTAACACAACCCCTTCCTTTTTCTTAATCTACTTCTCTCTCTACCTACCTAGGTACTCCCCCACTTTTTCTTTGTAAAGAAACAAAAGAAGTGGAGGGAGTATGTTTTTTGAAATACTAGTGTGGACGACATTAGGAGCCAAAATTGATTGGGGATAGTTCAAGATACCATATGACTCATGTCTTTCGGTCTCTGTGATTATTGTTACTAAGGCCAAACAATCCATTGGCATCTTATAATTTGGTTTAAAAAACCTTAAACTTTCAGTTATATTCGTCTTTTTCTAATTGACGGGCCGCACAATTTTATTGATCTTGAAAGAAAATCAATTATGTAAATTCTTACACATGGGGAAGATATGGAGAAACATTCGAGGAAGCCAAGAGTGACAAAACACATATATTGAAATACATAACAGATTAAAACCAACGCGTCTATGGTACCCCGGGGTACCATCCTTTTCGTACCCCCCGGCCCATATAAATGAAAGTGTATTGTGGATTGAATAAATGAAAGTGTATTGTGGATTGAATAAATGAAAGTGTATTGTGGTTTGAATAAATGAACATGGGCCGAAATTTCTGACAATAAAAGCCCACAAACACTCCAAATACTCCAGCCCAACAGCAATTACACAAACTAACAAAAATAAAAACAAAAACAAAATAACAACATTCTCTCTCATCCCCTCTCCCCCAACCACGACCCACCCAACCCATCTCCGCTTCGTCCCCGCCTCCGGCAGACCCGACCGTCACCAG